>PVKA01006004.1:0-86500 GCA_004027165.1 Ctenomys sociabilis | reverse complement strand
CAGTGAAAACAAGACACTATTTTAAAGTCTGGGCCCTTCTTCCAGCTTCTAAATATAAGAGCTCTGAACATTATATGTCCCCATTGGAAGACTAAGACAAAAATATGAATGGAGCCATGACATTTCAGAAAACAGAGATTTCATGTAACTGAAGGATCCATGCATCCTTCCTGGGATGACTTAACTGCCTTTACAATCAGGGGGAGAGTGGGGAGGTGGGGACTGGTGACAAGAAAGGGAGGAGAGAAAAGAAATCCAGAGCAGAGTACAATCAGTCCAGTATTCTGAATCAACTTGTCCCATACCCATATCAGCCTAGTGTCTCAGAAAATAAGATTTCATTTCTCTGTCTCAACCTGGAACTCGAATCCTGATTCCTTTCCGCAGTGATTCCACAGGCAACAAGGAAGCTCGTGGCTCTGGGACATCTACTTATGCTTCTGTGGTACTCCAGCAGGGGTCTGATTCTGGGCTAGCTTGTAAACCATACAAGGTTGAAAGCAGAACTTAAACGGGTATGAAGAGTCAAATAAGAAGAAGAAAATGAAAACAAAACAAAACAAACAAAAAAAGAAAAAGGGAAAGCCTCTTTAGGAATATCAAGGGGCATTTAAAGAAATAAGAATGCCAACAATACTTAAACCCCCTTTTTAAAACAGTGATTTTTTTGGCTTAAAATATTTTACTCTAATAAATTTATGTCAGCTGTCAATGAAACAATGTTGCTTGTATACTGTGGACACCTTTTGTGATGTCAGTCCATGACCCCCCCCCCTTTGTATGGTGAACTTCAACCTAGTAATTATTACAACAAATGTTATAGTCTAAAGCTCAAACACATTTTAGCAATTTTGAAATTGAATTGAGAACCAACCAAAAAAAAAAAGGTACATCCTCACCAACATTCGCCCCCCAGGAATGTGGGGACACTTGAGCCCTCTGCAGGAGTCACAGAGCCTTCTCCTGCAGGTGCTTCTCTAAGTCGTCCAGGTTGTCTTCAGTTTCTCCTCCTTGGGCTCAGGGGCTACCTCGACTTCCTGCTGTGCTGCTGTGCTTGTGGTAGCAGCAGCAGCCGCAGAGGTAGCAGGAGCCACAGAGGTTGCAGCCACAGCTTTTTCCTTCTTGTGTTTTTTGTGCTTCTTAATCTTTTTTGTGCCTCTTGTCCTTCTTTTTCTTCTCCCTTCCTTCTTGATCAAAGTTCTGGGCTGATGATGGGCTTGGCGTGGGACTCTTAGCCTTCCTGGCCGGCACCACAAGGGCAAGTTTTGAAGGGCGATTGAGGCTGGACAGAGGACGGGTGCTGGGGGCTTCGTAGCCACTGGCTTGGGAGACTCTGAGACAGATGGAGAGGCCGGAGCCAGTCTTACGGACTGAGGGCTCGGTGAGGAAGCCTTTGCTGTCTTTTTTAAGTTCTGGAGATTCTTTTAATGGGCCTAGTATTCAGAGGTGGGGACTACTTTCTTTGGGGTGAGGCTGACGCTCCTCTTTGAGCGGGTGGAGGGCTGGAGGTCTGAGAGCTCGAGGCTGCTGTGAGGGAGAATGCCCGTTTGTGTGGTTGTGGTGACCGGGTCTCCCTGGGAGCATGGCTTGGGGAAGACCTTTTCCTAGGCTTTGATGAGACAGGAGGTGAGCGTCTCTTGGTGGCTAGGGAGATTCTCTGTTTAGGAGAGGGGGAGACCCAGCGCTTTGGTGGTGGGGATGGTGATGCCCTTCTCTTGGGCGTGGCCAGGGTGAAGCGGTCCTTTTTTTCAGAAGGTGGAGAAGGACAACACCTCTTTTGTATGGGAGGAGGGCATCTTCTTGGGGAAGGAGAGAGCCACTGAGAGGGAGGTCAGGGAGTCTGTCGTGGAGGTGGTGTAGGGGATCTGTATCGCCGAGGAGGAGGAGGAGCTGGTGAGGGTGAGTGGCGCCTCAAGACACTGCTCTGTTGTTCATGCTGACCTTGAACTCACAGGGATCCTCCTGGCTCAGCCTTCCAAGTGCTGCGATTGCAGGAATGTGCCACTACACCCAGGTTCTGGTGGCAATTAAAGGCAGAACACATCCTCATGTTTATTCAGCTTGACAATCTCGAAGTGTGTGCTAGTGAGCTTCTAATTACAATAACAAAATACCTGAAATAATCAGTTTAAAGGAGCAAGAATTTTTCTTGCCTCATTGTTTTAGAGGTTTCAAGACTTGGTCACCTGGCCTGTTGTATTGGATCATGGTGTACAGGACCTTAAGTGGAGCACATGGCAGCGGAGGTCCATGCACCTTAAGAGCCTGGAGTAAAGAGAGAGGAAGTAGGGCCTCTAGCTCGTCTTCAGGGCTGTGTGGCACACCATGGAGGCGCCTTCCAGGGGCTCCACTTCCTGAATTTCCACCGCCTCTCAGCAGCACTGCCTCTGAGGCTAGTCTTCAACACCTGGGTCTCTGGGTGGCGCTCGAGACCCAAGCAGCAGCAGATGGCAGTAGGACTTCTAGAGTATTCAGTATTTGGTAAATTATAGACTGAAAGAAATTTTACTCTTTCTGAAGTCTAATGCTGAAGGCATTTCTTTTCTGGCCAGTTCTAGGTAATAAATCATTCCCTATGAAAACTAAAACTCTCAAATAATTTAACATTTTCCTGCTCCTAACCCAACTAACCTCAGCAACCTTCTCTTTCCCCATTGATTCTTCCCTCTTTCAGACTCAGTCTGCTGCCTCTTGTTCCATGGAGGGGAGATGATGGTGTAGCTCTAGCTTAACATTCCCTAGGGGAAAGGCAGGTGAAAGCTGCCCCAGTATGGGGATCTTGTGGGTAATCCAGAATGTTCTGCAGTAACTGCAACTTGTGGGTGTGAACTTCATCTCCTCAGCTGGTCGCTTCTGATTCCCCACCCCTACTTTTTTATTTAGTATTATATATCCAGGCTTTTTTATATTTAAATTGCCTCATTCCTGGCTACAAGTCCTAGGAGTGGCAAGTGGCTGTTTCCCTTCTATGAGGTCTACATTTCACCCATAGAAGTGGGCATACTTGCTCTCCACTGATAGAGGTGCTGCTTGCCCTCTGCCTCCTTTGACTTCAAAGGCATAACTTGAAGCAGTGGTACTCAATCGGATATAAAAAAATGAAGGGCAGGCAGAACCGGATTGTTACAATTGGAATATGGGAACTGCTATTTGCATCTAATGAATCTGATGATAAATATCTTAAAATATACAGGACAATTTATTTATTTTTTGTCTTTTTGAGACAGGGTCTCACTATGCAGTTCAGGCTGGCCTTAAGCTCACTTTGTAGCTCAGGCTGGTCTCGAACTCACAATAATCCTCCTTCCTCAGCCTCCCAAGTGCTGGGATTGCAGGCATGCACCACCACGCCTGGCTCTATACAGGACAATTTCTCATAATAAAGAGTCACTTGGCTCCTGATGTCAACAGTGCCAAGGACAGCAAATACATTTTAGGAACAGTGTTCATGACTTTAGCGAAGTCTGGATGCCCTGCATCACAAAGGTTAAACATGAATCAGAATAGAAATAGAAACTGCAAAGAGGCTCCGCTGAACTGGTCCCCGGAATTTCCAGACAATCTGGCCTGCTCATCTTTTGTCACTGAGCACAATCTTATTCATACATCTCGTAATAAAATTATATGATACTCTCAAAATGTGTACTAGCTACCTTTATGCTTATCCTCCAGGCTGGGTCAATTTCTTCTTTGCTAATTCTTAAGCTACTTCCTTACTTTGCATTTCTGAAAGTCCACTCAGTTTCACATCTGAAATTAGGAAGATTAGTCAACATCACATCTGAAAAGAAGAAAATTAGTCAGAAATGAAAACAGCACTTCTTGAGTACTTGCTTTGGAGGCATCCATAGTTGCATTCTGAAATACATTATTATAAGAAGTCAGACAGAAAGCTACACACTGGTGGAGGGTGAGCAACTCACAGGTCTCTAGCTGCTGATAATGGTTAGGATACAAAGGACTTGCGAGGTTCACTCTCATTGGTCAGGCTGCTCAGAGCTGGGGGCCTGACATTTCTTTCAGTTTAACTCAACTTAGGTTCGGTGACATGAATATCATGAACTTACAGATGCAGATAACTGTCTCCTTCATTTTATGAATTTTAGACATTGTCAGCTTCATGCTCATGTTACATATTAGTGGATAACTGACAGAGAACAGCAGCTGAGGGTGAACTTGGCAACATCCTAAGTACCTGGTGCACAACGTGGAAGGTGTTAGATTAGCGTGGGAGAAGATCACAAGGAACACAGCTGCAATCATAGAATCTGTGTTGGAAGAAATGTTTAAATAGAGCAACAGAGAACAGACACGATGAAGGACATGGGCAGCGTAAGCCTCATACAGGTTGCAGTAAACACAGTTTGTTTAAAGAGTAGAGAGGGTCCGCATAACTCTGGCTTTTGTGGAGGCAAACAGCTTATGTCTGATTCCAGCCTGTGGTAGCAGGACTCTCTTTCTCCTTGAATAAACAGGAAATTACATGCATGGAATGCACTGCCAGACGGAATGCTCTGGCTCCCAAACAGATACACACTATGGGCTGTACAACAGCCTGAATTTACAGATCACTGCTTCAGAACTTGAAACAGTAAACTGTCATGTCTGTTTACTTCAGCATTGTGTACTTGGGAATTAAGGTGGAATGAAGGAAATAAGTGATTGCATCAAAGGCCCTGAGTATATGTGTAATATAAAACTGTTTTTCTTAGAAAATACAAGGAATTTCATTGTGGTTACTTTTAAAATAGGGTGAAGATCTTGGTTCTGCAGATGGAAAACTAAGGATGCCCTGTTGTTTCCAATCCCCATGGCTCTGTGCAGCAATACTGTGTCAAGCAAACCGGTGCCAAAGGGCTGTGGTTCTCTCTCCATGTCTGTAGCCTCTCAGATTCAGTTTTTGTCCTGAGTGAAGCATCTGTGGTTAATCAGGAATGGATCATTAAACCTGGCCCTGAGCTTCTGTTCTGAGTCTTGGCTGGAGGAAGCTACCACTCTCCCATTAGGAAACCCTGAGGGAGTTTAAAGCTGGAAAGGATCCCAAGGGGTCCTGGGACTCAGGGCTGAGCAGACAGCACAGGAACAGAATGGCACAGGTACTGTTGTGGTTCAGGGCTTTTGCAAGGAGAACAAACAACACAGGGCACATATCATAATATTATTTTATAATGAATCAGCCAAAGAATCATATACAAAGAGACAAGAAATCTTGTCTACATGTACTAAAGACCAAAGAATCCAGCTCAGGGCCTGGATTCTAATATCCTGCGTGAGTCCAGCTAAAAACCTAGAGCCCGCAGCAATGTCTCTCACAAGTCCACTTGGGGGCCTAGGGTCCATGACAATGTCTCATACAGGCCCACTTCACAGATCTGCACTGGGAAGGCCCAGAGTTCTGTGGTGGAAACTAGAAAGCCTGTACCAGCAGGATGAAGAATCTGTGCTAGCAGGCTGAGGAGTCTGCACTGACGCCAGCAAGTGATGTTCAAAGTAAGAACCAGAGCTCTCCAGAAAGGCAGCACAACCATCCTCAGCAACAGGGAGGACATGAATTCCAACTTGACAAGCTTCTTCAGGAGACTGATCTTTGCACCATCTTCCCCTCCAGAGCCAGGAAGCCATGCTCAAGGTGAGGACCAGAGTTCCCCCAAAGTGCACCACAGCTATTCTCAGCAACAGTGAGGCCTCAAGCTCCTCTTCCAATGTGAATAGCTAAGTTTGTCAGAAAAGTCAGCATGATAGGCTCCTCCAAGGGAACCAACAGATTCCTACAGCTCTGACAATACCCTACCAGATTCTGAGCAGCCTTTCTTGTTCTGCCTCTTATGCTCAATGCTCAGGTGGGTCTCCCACACCCAGCACTGCTCTAGTTCAGTTCCACTGACCGCCAGTTGGCAATCCATGGCAGGTACCCTGAATGTCATATCCCCAGTTCAAGACAAGTCCATTCTTCCCACCTGGAGCACTGCTGGTTCCTAATGTTGGTATGACCCTGCTCTCAGATCCACGTCAGTGTGAGGTGCATGGTTTCCTCCATCTAACAGTTAAAACCATTTGTATGTGGAAACCAAGACTATCGACATTTGATCTAAGGAAGGAGTGACAGTCCAGTGTACACATTTTTCTGAACGCTTTAGCGAGTGGCTTAAATTCCCCAAATGTATTCTTTGATGCAGTGTAGCAGCACTAGCTTTCATATTGGAGCACCATGTACAAAGACAATGTATTATCATAGAAGCACAATCAGCATATGCCCAACTAAACAAAACATTAGGAAAAGCCACAGCTCAGCCTGTGCTTGCGTTTTGCTTTCACTTACTCTCAGTGTAATTTCACGCTGCTACCAACACTGTGGGCCTCAGTTACCTCCTCTGTGGGAGAGATGGGAAAGTCAGTGTCTTCCTTGTGGAACAGGAAGATGCTGGAGTTCCTCCTGAGAGATTTAGCAGGACAGAACATAGCTCAGGAGCAGGTAATTTTTTTTCAGGCTTCTGAGGTGATTCTGATGCAAAAAGCAAACATGAAAATCATTATTACAGTCAGTTCAAGAAGATAAAACTACTCCTTTTGAAAATAGAAGATATATTTATATTCGCCATTTGTTACTTGAGCCCAAGTAGGCATTGACATGAAAAAATATTATCTTAATTCAAGTGAAGTTTAAATTGCAGGCTAAACATAAAGAGGAGCAGCACACCTTTCAGTTGCAGAAAGAATTTTTCTCATGTAGTTTGTGTAAAGTGTTTAAAACACTGCTTGGTACAGAATAAATGCTCGGTAAATATGGGTGATTAATTTTAGTGTTAAGTTGAAATATATTGAACAATTTAGGGACACTGTTAAGCAATGTTTAAGTTTATCAGCTCTTTGAGCAAAATCTCTTTCGGACATTATACAGAAATATTGAACACATTAAAATATTAATATGTTATTAGTAGTAAGACTTTAGTATGACAACTTCATCCTACAATCTTACTCTCGCCTTTTTTTTTTAACTGATATGAAGGATCATTTGCCTCTTGGAATCTCAATACCAAAAACTATCTGAGATTGGAGTGGGAAACATCTTTCAGATAATCTAGACTTTGGGGGAATAAAATTTGGGAATAAATATTAGAAGAAGGGGATTTTTGAGACCTGTGATGAAGTACAGGAACCTAGAGTGATGGTCCATAATTCCCACCCCTCCAGGACAGGGTGCATCTGAAACATGCATAATGACACTTTGTCCTTACTGTTCCTTTCCCTACCTAACCAGTTCTTTGTATTTCAGGCCAGTCCTTAATCTTTCTCACTAGCTCTTTCATAGCAGGCAAGTTGGGCTAGATTAACGCTTCCTAGCAGATATAAAGACCCTTTACCTTGAGTAATGTCCAGCCTGTCCTGAGCCATTAATACAAGATCACTTCGTGAACTACTTAAGTATTTTAACCCTTTCTTTTCCCCAAGGTCTCTCCAGCCACTAGGAAACATGATTATAAATCACAGTGCTTTGTCCACTGACCCTACTTACAAATTTTTTTTTAATAAAAGCTGTGAATGCCCAGGGCCCCAGGGCTGCCGTCTAACTCCGACAGGTCTCTGCCGTTGATGAATCTTTATGGAAGCCTTATCTTACATTTTTAACAGCAAAGCTCAGACTGTGCTTTATTGAAGCTGTTTATATATCTAATCAGGGTCGATCAGGAAATGTGGTTGACAGCACAGGCCTGCCTGAGAAACATCATGTTTGTGGGCCAGCACTAAGGGGGCCTTTCAACTCCCAGGAATGATCAATGAAGTGTGCCTGAGGCTGTGTTTAGATTGAGGAAAATAACACATTGGTGGCCACATTCATCCTGAGCAAATCGGTTTCCCTTACACGGGCTGAAGTGAAGAACCCAGTAAAACTGATGACAGAATTAGGCACATCTAATTCTTCACATGTCTCTCGCATGGCTGTTGGCCACAGACTGGGAGAAATGGGAGCACCAGCCTGCAGAGGAGATGGCCAAGATCCAGGGTGGCAATGCTCAGCCCTGCCACATGGCCTTGGGCACATTATTTTACTTCTCGGAGTCTTCGTGTCTTCATTTGTAAAGTGGATTATATTAGGGTTTTCAGGAAAAATGGCCTGTGGGAGGAATAGATGTACATGTGCAGAAGATTAATACAGACCTATATAACTGTGTGGACAAAATTACATTAAATAATTTGTGCATGCAATTTTAGGGGTTGGCAAGTCTAAATACTGTAGAGCAGGCCTTCAGGCTGGAGGTCCAGGCATTTTGGATGGAGCCAAAATTCCCTCTTCCTCAGGCTGCTAACTGATTAGAGAAGGGCCACTCATATGGTGAAGCATAACCTACATGACTCAGACTTTATAGAATTCCATATATTTTCCTGATGCTAAGGTTGAATCCAGGGCTTTGCTTATCAAAGAATGCAGGGGCTGGAGAGATAGCTCAGCAGATTAAGCACCTGCCTGGAAAGCACAAGGGCCTGAGTTCAATCCCCGGTTCTGCCAAAAAAACACAAACAACAACAACAAAAAAGACAATGTGCAGTGTCATTGTGCTACATACCAGGACTTACTGATTTCAATGTTAAATGCTCACATCTAGAATCTACCTTCACAGTGACGATTAGACTATTATTTAATCAAAATCTGTGTACCATGGTTCCATGGCCTGGGCAAATTAACTCATCAACTAAGGGCTCAGAGCTGTAAAATGCTACATAATACAAGACACCAAGGGAAGACTCAATGACTGACTCTGTGCCCTAAGATTTTAGACAGTTCTGGTGAACAATTTAAGACTAAATTTTAAAATAGTGGAAAACATGAGCTACTGCTGAGTATAATTCATTGTTGCAATCTGACAGCATCTGCTTCAGATTCCTTCCCAGCCACTCCAGGCTGAGCCTTCCCAAATATGCTTCCTACTTCCTGGAAATTACAAGGATACTTATTTACAGCAGAGCTGTGTATATATACATGTCAATATATACATGTATTATAAGTATATATATATATATATATATATATATATATATATATATATATGAAATAAACTTACCTTCTTCTCTTGAAAACTAATAAAAATTCTTTGTGGGTACATCAACTTTCTATGGGTGTTTTCATACCATGTGGTCCCAGCCATTTGAAATGTGGAGGAGTAAGGTAAGGGCTCATTTAATGCTGTCTCATGAAGTGCTTGTCCCATGGTTAGAAAAGGAGGCTCCTATATATTCTCCGTGGTATAAAATATGTCCTCAAAGAAAACTTCATTGTTTCCATTTCAAGGTCCTTTTGTGAGGGGAGAAGCCAGCAGTCAATGGTGGAATGCTGCCTTCCTAAGATTTATTAGGAGTCCTGAAGGGCTCAGTAAGTCAGGAAGGTAGCTTTTGTGTCCTACAGCACTCAAGACTGATTTAATTTCAAGTTGGTCCTGGAAATGCAAACACAATATGAGCTGCAACCTTATAAATTGCTCTTGAGAGCAGCTGACCTTTCAGGTGGGGGAGCCGAAAGGGTAACAAAGCAGAGGAAGCTGGAAAGTGGAGAGCTGGAACACCCTGCACATACATTTCTGCAAAGTAATTGTTCTCATCTGCCCTTTATTTCACCCAAAAGACTCCTCATTTTCCTGTATGTTTGCCTCCCAGAGACAGAGAAACTGGAGTGTGCTACTATAGTGTACAGGCTTCCCACCCCCAAAGATTATTGCATCAAAATTCTAACCATGAAAAACTCAGAATAAATTGACTGCAGCCTAATTTATGTCTCTTCTCAAAGAAGAATTCTTGATGGAAATGTTAAAGCACTGAATTTTTATAGGAACTCAAACAAGTGATTTAGTTTCAGAGCATCGATTAAGTTGTGCTCTAAAATGAACAAGCAACAGGCAATATCACCGGAAGGAAAACATGTAATGAATATCAAGATAAATCCTTCACAGCCTGGTAGCTCCATTACAATGGAGTGTTGTCTATGCAGGTGGTAGGAGGCTATCCCCCTTTGTCATTGGAAATTGTACAGGACCAAGCTTCTGGGGACACTATTAGGACAACCTTACTTGATGATGTGATCTTCGTAGTTGTTTGAAAGGTATTTCTATGCCTCAGAATGAAGAATTGTAGTTAATTCTAAAGTTATAGAATAATAAAATAAAAAATTAATTTCTTATGGAAGACCCATAATCTAATAGTATTCTTAAAAGCAAAATAATCAAATATATTAACATAGTTTACATGCTGTGATTTTCATATCTGTTGTGTGCCCTCTTAAACCATTTACTACATAAATTACACCGCATCAACTACTACTGACCCATAGTTGCACAGTCTCAGCATTTTTAGCTTGTATCACTGATTATATTAATCAAACTTCAGACATTTGGACAGATGGGTAGACTGCACTATGGTTTCTTTGCCCCAGGCAAAAAATGGCAGCCAATAGCTCTATGTGTAGTGTTTCAACAGTTAGACAGTGCTCAGGAGATAGACTCAATTTTATCAATGCTTATAAATGTCGAGTATCACCAACATCTGCCATTCTGTAGAGAGGGAACATTGACCTCTGTCTCATTGCCCATAGTGACACACGCACACATACACACACAATTCATCCATGCACACTCTCTTCACTGGGAGGCCAGATGGAAGTTAATGCAGCTCAATTCTACTCTGCTCAGGTGGTTTGTGTTTGCTGCTTCTTCATGTAATGGGAGATTCGTCCTTAGATGTCATATTTTACCACAGATTAAATATAAAGGAGCTACAGCAATGTATTTCTTATCTCCAACTTCGGAGCAGAAACGTTGGTTTTACTCTGGACCTACTACCACCCACCTGACTGGCATTTCCCACCCCTCTCTCCATATCACACACTTATATTAGATGGAATGCAGACCTGCCAGGCTTAGAACAAAGTTCTCACGTCCATGATCCACATTTGCCTGAAGACTGAAAGCAAGAGTAGCTATGGAGTGGGTGCTGAGGGGATCCTGCATGAAACAAGGTCAGGTTCCCCTCAGGGTAATAGGAATAACATATTTATCTAGTTTCAAAACACCACTACCTCCTGACTGCACTAACCTGAGAATGTAAACATTGTCACTGAATTTTCACTTGAAAATAGCTACCTTTATGCATATGAATTTTACCTTGGTTATTCTTTTAACATTTAGTTAGCCACAGAGCAGTCATTTAAATAATTAAAGTAATTCAGAAATAACCTCATCTAACCTTCCTCCTCCTTTCAGGTACTATTGTAAGATTCCTCATATCAGGCATATCAACAAGGGCCAGGCTGGTACCTCTGTAAGGTAAATAAAGCATTGCTGATTTATTTTAGTTTTTGATACCTCGAAGCCCAGAGATATACAACTTAAAAACACAATTGGATATAGTGGATTAGTGTTTCACTCTAATGCTGGAATTTGGTCATTTTCTGATCAAGCAAATACTACCAGGCACATGCAAGCAATCATAGGGATGCACAGTATAGGTCTGTCGGTACCTGGGTGTAAAAGAGGTCCTCCTCCTTGGGCAGTGTAGCCTGGTGTGGTGTGTGTAAAAAGCAATTGCATGGTACTGATATATGATATATGTGCTCTTTTCTGGGCTACAGAAGAGACCATCAGGCAAAGGCTTCATGATAAATACTGACTGGTGAATAGGCTTTTCCCCAGTATAGAAGGAAACTATATAACAGCCAGAAAGAGCAAGTACAGTTGCAAAAAGGTCAAAAGTGTTTCATAAAAGGTAAGAATTTAGTGTGGCTGAAACAAAAGAGATAATGAAGAACTAACTGGAAATGTATTAGGAACAAGCTTCCAACACCCTGGGGCTTGGTGCGTGACCCTCCGAGACAGCAGGGGTTAGCTACAAGAGTGGAGAAAGATTTAGGATCCACTGAAGGTGTGAGCCAAAGAGACTGAGGTGACACAGATTTCTAGCCAGCACAGCTAGTCCTGTGGTCACTCTGTTGGACTAAGTAAGGGCCCAAGATAATGGGACAGACGTAGGATGGCAGCTACCCAGTATTATGTGGTAGCTGTGTGGGAATAAGATTGAAAGAGAGAAAGTTTTCTCGGAGGCTGCTGTACCCCTCCATTCAAATAACAACTGGGCCAGCCTGCAAAGGAAGCCATTTCAATGTGAGAGGAAAAGAATTTGGTCAAAATTTTTCATTTTTTGATCTTTTATTTTAGTAAATGTTAGTATGTATATGTAAGGTATATAGGATTGTCTTAGTTGCTGTTTACTTATTGCTGGGACAAATACCAGACACTCAAAATGAAGGAAGGAAAGGTTTATTTAGCTCACAGTTTCTGGAGGGTTCAATTCATACTACGCTGTCTCCAAGGCAAAGGGCAGCAGTTCATGGCAGCAGAAAACAATGAAGAGCAGAGGAGGAGCCGCAGCTGTGGTGTCCATCAAGCCTCTCTCTTCCTTCTATGCTGACTGCAAAGACCGGCGCTCTACTGCGAAGATCAAGCTCCTGGGAAGACTGGGAGTTCTCCACCAAAGTGGGGCAGGAAGGCAAGACGCCTTCCTCAATTCTTCTATACACTTTTGTGCTGAGTCACTCTGGGGCATCCCATGGCCCATGAGATAGTTGGACCAATCACATCCCAGTGCGGGTCAATTGCACCCCAGCTTAGGCCCTGTCTACCTGCAGGGCTGGGCCTTCATGTCCTGAACTGCTGGAGCCAATTCAACCAAGTTGACACAATGCATCAACTATCACAAGTATATATAGGAATATAGTCAAATGGTTATTATATTGATAAAAATTAACAGGCCAATCACATTACAATTGCTTATTTTTCTCCTCTACAGAAAAAGTAGTTTTAATTTTCTCATTAAGCAAAAATATCCTCAATGGAATACTACATTATCAATGATAGCCTGCATGTCATGTCATACATTAGATCATTTGGCTGGTTCATCTAACATGTTTGCTACTTTATGTTCTTGAAAATTTATTACCATTTCTTCTTCCTCCACCACTAAACTGGATAACCACTGCTTTATTCTGCCTTTATGTATTTGACTTTTTAAAAAAGTCAACACTCTGTCCCTTGCAAGTGAGATTATGAGAGTCGGAGGATCCTAGATGTTGTTGCCATCAAGAACCTTAGCAACACACACTGCCAAAGCTTTAGAGTTAATTTTAAAAGGGAATTTGATAATAGTTACATATAATTTTCCAATGTAATAAAACGTAATTAACAACTAAATTCAAAAATAGCCTTTAATCTTTGATCCAGATAAAGTGCATCTTCAATTAAACTTTAAAATATGCAATTTAACTTTTTGTGTGATGGTGTCCTGGTTTGTGTCTAGGTGTCCCCCCCAAAGCCTCATGCAGTCATGGGAAGCTTCTAGAATTTGTGATTAATTCATGATCCAATGCTGGGATTATGGGTGTGAGTGCTACACCTGTCCTGGGGCAGATAATCTACATTATAGTATAAGGAGGGAAGGCGAAGAGGTGAGCTAGCTGCCACAGCTGCACCCTTCCTCTTGTTCTCTGCTGTTTTCTGTCACTGTGAACTGCCGCCCTCTGCCCTGTGCCCCTCTGCCTTGGAGCCAGCTGAGTGTGGACTGAAACCTCCACTAACTGTGAGCTAAATAAACCTTTCCTCCCTTAATTTTGAGTGTCAGGTGTTTGTCCCAGCATGGAGAGAAAAGTAACTGAGACAGATGGAGAAATTTTTTTTTTTTATTTGACAAGGGTGAGATGAGGTATACAAAATAGCACAGAATTTCTTACAAAAAAAGTTACTTATACGAGGCACTGTAATTATTTCTGGAATGTTTTTTATCATATTTAGTGGGTCAGATATGTAATATATTACTTTTTTCTATGTGAAATTTCATCAGGATTGAATTGCATACATTCTTAAGTAGTCACATTTCTAACCGTGAAAACAGCCATTTCCAGAGCTACCACTTGGTATGTGGTCAAAATCATCAGTCCTAAGCCACATATGTTATAAGGCAAAAGATAAATTTCATATAAGATAGCATTTTTCACCAGGCTTTTTGTTTTGCTCTATTTTAACAATGATCTTGCTACTAACAATATTCAGTTTTCAGTTGTTAAATTTCAGTTTTAACAATTTCAATATATTAACAATATTTCAGTTTTATAATTTTAAAAGTGGAAATGAATCAACTGTCATATTGTTGTCTTTGTAGTGGTTATTCGTAGTACAAGATGGACACATGATGCCCTGTCCAAACACTATTAGTACAAATCTTTCTTCTCATTGAATAAAGAGAAAGCAGCTGTATATCTATCTTAACTATTTTGTATATACAGATACAAAATGGTCCTTCATTTGTTACCCCATTTTTTGTTTAGTTTTGTCAGAGACCAGTATTCCCTTGCCATTTAAATATTGTAGGTGTGTGAATTCAGCAAAATATTCCAACATAGTCTACAGAGAAACACAAAGGAACAAAAACTAATGCTAGGGATGTTGAGATGAGCCCATTTAAGTCAAATGCATTGATTTCTGAGAGCTGTGCAACAAAAATCCCAATAAAGGGCAATGAAATTAATTGCTATTTGGAAAAATAGCCATATGAAACACTTGAATAAATCAACATTTACAAACCAATCTAAATATTGTAAACATTAGTGAATGTCTTTCAATGAAAAGCATAAAGAAATTATAATAAGTACCATCTAGCAGAAAAGCATAAACTCGAGGTATTAAAAAATAAATCCATGTTAGTATGTGGAGCTGTGAAAGGCTCAAGTCCACAACTTTTGACATTGCCAGTCTTGTGGATAACCCACTACTATTATGGACTACTAGACTATGTTGGAATATTTTGCTGAATTCACACACCTACAATATTTAAATGGCAAGGGAATACTGGGCTCTGACAAAACTAAATAAAAAATGGGGTAACAAATGAAGGACCATTTTGTATCTGTATATACAAAATAGTTAAGATAGATATACAGCTGCTTTCTCTTTATTCAATGAGAAGAAAGATTTGTACTAATAGTGTTTGGACAGGGCATCATGTGTCCATCTTGTACTACGAATAACCACTACAAAGACAACAATATGACAGTGACTAGCATCCGGTGCTAGTCACTGTCAGACATCACAAGAAAATGAGGTTTTATTGTAACAGTGTTTTAATTATTGAAACTGTCTTACTAATCAGTTGTGAAACTGTCTCATTGCTATTTGTTATTAGCCTTATTGCATCTAGTATAGTTATTAATAAAACTAATATTGATGTTACGGTTTGTGTCTAGCTGTCCCCTCAAAGCCTCATGCGGTGATAGGGCAGACTTCTAGAGTTTGTGATTGACTCATGACCCAATATTGGGGTTACAGATGTGAGAGATGCTGGGATCATGGGTGTGAGTGCTACCCTGGTCCTGTGGCTGACGGCCTGAACACAGTATAAGGAAGGGCAAGGGGCGCACTCTCCGCTGTCACAGCCACTCCTCCCTCTTTGCTTTTCTTGTTTTGCTGTTTGCTGCCGCCATGAGCTGCTGCCTTCTGCCATGAGCCACTCTGCCTTGGAGCCAGCCGAGTATGTACTGAAACCTCCACAAGCCGAGCAAAATAAATCTTTCCTTCCTTAATTCTGGGTGTTGGGTATTTTGTCCCAGTAATAAGAGAAAAGTGAGACAGTTGGTCAGGTGTTTAGTAATATAATAACTACATTTGATTATAATTTAAGTTGAAAATAGCAACATTTAGAAATGGATTTGAGAGGCCGGGGAGATGGATCAGTGGAATAAGTGCTTCCCTGGCAAGCACAAGGGCCTGAATTCAATCCTTGGTTCCACCAAAAAAAAAAAAAAAAAAACAAATGGATTTGAAGATTTGTCCCAACTTTTTCTCATACATTATAATTGTCTACAGTGCATTGAAAGGGGAAATGCTAACAATACTGGAAATTTCTTATCTGATACAATGAGAAAGGTTGGAAACTCAGTTGTGTTTTTTTAGACAGATAGTATGCCTAATAAAAGTTAAATATTGTTGCTTTGGGTTTTTTAAAGGTCCTCCCTATAAGTGAAAAGGAAAACCAATGTGTGCATTTTAGAAGTTTTGGAACTTTATAAAATTTAGAGGTAAATTCATAAAGTAACAATAAATGAAAGAATGAAATAAAACACCTAACGGGGATCTGAGCTATTTTTGGAGGCTTTCAGAAGAGACTCATGCTTTTCTGGTACAGTTTAGCCATCAGTAGTAATATACATGCCTAACAGATTTATTAAATAATTTTCTACACTACACTTCTGCAGAAAATGTGCCATTTTGAAGATTTTTTAAGAAAATCTTAGTTATTAATGTTCTAATGAGAATGATTTTCCTGGTAATTTTACCTTTATGAATGCCATCACAAATAATCAAGTATTTTAATATATGTGCTCCCTGAAGAAGAACAAGTATTTTAGAGTCACACAAGACAATAAGAATTCCACAGTGTACTTTGCACAAAGTTGGAAGAATCAGGTGTTAGTCACTGTCAGACATCACAAGAAAATGAGGTTTTATTGTAACGATAGATATTAATTATTCTTTTCTGCATCAATTTTATTTCTTTAGTGTGTAAATAAATATAAAGAGCCCTTCGTGTTCCTCCTTGTGGCTCAAGGAGTTTTTATTTATGAGAATAAAGACACTAAGGCCTATTTGTAGTTAGGGGGAACTAAGTGGTCCTAAGTCCAGTCACAATGATGGCTAATTGGAATGAAGGCCTCAACCCAAGGCCAAACCCAGGTTTTATTCATTAATGAAGGAAGGAGAAGCATGAGGACCAGCGACTGTGAGAGGGCTGGGAAGTAGGTGAGTGCCATGAGCTGGGCTGGGTAGGCGGCCTGCATTTACCTCCACAATATGCAGAGAGAAGTATGTGCAGAAAGAGTAACGTGTGTAACACAGTTGAGACAGTGTCTAACTTTTTTGGGCTCTGTGGTTCAGCTCTGATGTGAATCTTTCGAATTCTAGGAAATCATAGCCCCTGTGACAGCATGGAGCATTGGCTCTTCATCCTGATTTGTCCATCAACCTGGCTCACACAACTCAAGGGCGACACAAGGGTCTGGGGAAACACTACCTGCTGGACTGATATGCATTACTTAAAGCCATTAAAGAGAAAAGGAAAGTCAGCTCTGTACATGTCAGTACATGTAAATAAGGCCAAACTTGAGACAATTGCTACTCTTCCGAGGAGAATCACCCAGGTGGTCCTCCACAAATAAGGTTTAAAAGTTCTATGAACACTTACTGAGTTTTCCTTACATGTCTAAAGACGAAAGGGGAAGGAAAAATGGGCATTACTTGAACTTCTTTTTACATGATGAAGACGACATGATAGGACTCTGTACCAATATTCATATTTAACTGACAGCTAGGAGGAAGCTACTATCCTGTCTCAACCACATAGCTCTTATGTGAAGATGTCATCTTTAAAATTATATCCTGCTTAGAAAATAAAAAAAAAAATAAAATAAAATTAAGTGCTGCTTGGTGCCACAGCACACACTTTTTCCTGTTATCTTAATTAAAATTTTTTAGCACAAAGAAAAGTACATAAGTAATAAAAGTACATAAAGCAAGCTCCCTTCCCTCTCTAGCTAATATCAGCATTTATACTTGTCATGTTCTCTACAGAAATCAAAATTAAAGACACAGCCAAGGCCCTGCACTCCCCATACTACTGTTTTCTCTCAGTCCTCAAAGATACCACTAGCCTATGGAGGAAACCAACACTTCCATATATTGTTATTATTTTATTACATATATGTGATCTAAATTGTGATAATAGCTATAGATTTTACCTCTCAACTTTACAGAGGAGTACCATCATCTCGTAAAAATACAATATTTTTTCTATTTAGCTACTATGTACTAATATGTTCCTTTTGGTTGACATTAAGCTTTTTTTCCTGTACTTTGCTAGATAGTAATATCATAGTAAATGTTCATCTATTTGATTCTATATAATAGATGTCTAGAAATGTATTTTCTAGTTCACAAAATACTCTTTCTTGCCAAAGAGATGTTTTTAATCACGGCAATTGGTCATAATTTATGGAAGGGTAGGAATTCTTTAGACATATCACAAGAAATTCTCATATAGCAGAGATAAAAGATAATCAAGGGACTAGTTTTGTTTCTTCAATGTGCATGTGAAGGAAGTCAGCAAAATTGTCTTCTAACAGTATTTATTTATTTATTTATTTATTTATTTATTTATTTGTCTTTTTGAGACAGGGTCTCGCTATGCAGTTCAGGCTGGCTTTAAGCTCACTTTGTAGCTCAGGCTGGTCTCAAACTCACAACAATCCTCCTGCCTCAGCCTCCCGAGTGCTGGGATTACAGGCATGCGCCACCATGCCCGGCAGTATTTAATAGACTCTGAAGACAGACGCTAGGAGGATGACTTGTGAGCCAAGCATAGTCTTCAAAGTTACTTGGTCCAATAGCCTCTGAAAATTCTAGGGCAGAAGGAGTTGTTACAGGCTTGTTGAAAGCCACAGTGTCCTTACTGAGGCAGAAATCCTAGACCAGTAAGAGACTATTGACGAAGCAGGACAGCAGGCAGCAAGATTGACTCAACAATGGGGTACTGCTGTCTTCTCTTCTCAATTCTTAGCACTACTTCGTGGCCCAGCTTCTCACTGTCCATTTTCAGACTGGTACAGCACTCCTTGACTCATCATTATCCCTTGCAATGGCAGCTATATCTTAGCAGAAGTCTTAAACCACAGCTTTATTACTGCATAGCCCAAAACTATCCAGCAGTGTACCATTAACCCAATCTATTACAAATAGAGCTTAGTTTGATATTTGGGAGCTGTTTGCTTTAGCCTGAATTTTCAGGTATAGCTCCTTTTAATTTCTGTTTTTACTTAACATTGAAGGTATTATGTAACTTGTACTTTTCATGGCTTTGGAATCAAGTAGTCCTAAACCATTTGTTATAAAAATGAAGACCATGGTCTCCCATTCTGTCCTTTTTCAGTTTTGGTGAGGTTTTCTAAATTGCTTTCCAATGAGGTTGCAACAATTTATATTGTTGTAGGCAGTAAGTCTCAATTTCCTACCTCCTCACCAACATTTAGTATTTGCAAAGTACCTGCCAAAGTGATAGATGTGAGTTTCATCACATTGCTACCTTAATCTAATTGTTAATGGCTATACAATTTAATATGCTTATTTGTCATTCAAGAAAATTTAAATGTTGCTCAAGAAGTATTTCCCTCATTTGAATTTCTTTGATTAGTACCTTGTATATCTCCCTCCAGTCTAAGACTTGCCTATTTCTGTTCACAGGAGGACATTTTTATTTCCATGAAGTCTTTCCTGGTTATAATGTAGTAAATTTTATTAATCTGTTCCTTTCTGATTTGCAACTGCAACAATGCCATAAAATAAAGTATTCCAAGTTAGGTACATGTGACCAATCCAATTTAAGGAATCTCAAAATAATTTGGTGGGGGATAGGACCAGAGAATGAGTGGAGAGGAGAGGGAGGAAAGAGCAAGGGGAGATCAAATGAAATGAGATGTCATGCACAGGTGCATGTATTTCCCATAAGAAATACAAACATTAGGTTGTGCACATGCTTCAGTAAACTCAAATCATAAAAATCATAAAAGTAAGGTATCTGTTATCATCTTTTTGTAATTCAAGGATCATTTAGAGCTAGCATTTGATCTGTGTTGATCTATTGAAATTTACTGGCAGGCTTATAGATTTTCAAAATTTTTCTTTTAATTATTCAGAAAGACTAAGCAATGTGCTCATTAATTTCTAGTATCTTAAACACATTCATCAAAAACAGCTAGTGGGTTGATAACACAGTTCAGTGGCATAGTTCTTACCTAGCAAGCATTGGGTCAGGAGTTTGATTCCCAATACCAAGCATGAAAAACAAAACAACAACAACAAAAGCAAAGATAGAAAACCAACTACTCACTGTGTTCACAATAATAACATCTCTAGCATTAAATAATAGAAATAGCACTTTATTTCCGTTAGAGAGTAAACTCTTCCCTTGGAAAATGCCTTTGAAGAGAAGGATATCAGAAATAAGGCAAATGCAAATGAAACATTACTAAAGAAGGCACATGAATGGCTAATAAAATGACATTTTTCATTCACCAGAAAGCTAGAACCAAAAAAAAAAAAAAAAAAAAAAAAAAAAAAGCTAGAACTGAGAACACTTGCGGAGGTGGTGCGGAGCGCTTCATCTCTGATCGACTCAGCAACTGGCGCATCCTGAGAGGCTGCGGCGAAGCCTCCAAAGAAGATGTGAGAGCTTGGCAGCTTCGACTGAAGCCCAGCGAGCGGCGACGTCGAACCCGAAGTCATGAGCGACAGTGGCGAGCAGAACTACGGCGAGCAGAAGTGGAAGTGCTCACGGATCGGGGAAATCTGCAAGGCACACCCCTGCAAGGTCGCGCTCCAAGGAAGATTCCAGGCGTTCCAAGATCAAAGTCCAGGTCCAGATCTGAATCTAGGTCTAGATCCAGAAGAAGTTCTCGAAGGCATTGCACAAGGTCACGGTCTCGATCTCGTTCTCACAGACGTTCCCGTAGCAGGTCTCACAGTCGAGATTATTGCAGATGCCACAGCCATGGCCACCGCCACAGCCCTTCTCCCGTGTCTACTCGAAGGCGTCATGTTGGGAATCAGGCGGTCCTGACCCGAACTGTTGTCTTGCAGTGTTTGGGTTGAGCTTGTACACCACAGAAAGAGACTTCAGAGACGTATTCTGTAAATATCCCCAATTGCCAATGTGTCTGTTGTGTATGACCAGCAGTCTAGGTGTTCAAGAGGATTTGCCTTTGTGTATTTTGAAAATGTAGACGATGCCAAGGAAGCTAAAGAACGTGCCAAGGGAATGGAACTTGATGGGCGTAGAATCAGAGTGGATTTCTCTATAACAAAAAGACCCCATACCCCAACACCAGGAATTTACATGGGGAGACCCACCTATGGCAGTCCTCACTGTCGGGATTACTATGACAGAGGATATGACCGTGGCTGTGACGATCGGAAGTACTACAGCAGATCATACAGAGGAGGTGGTGGAGGAGGTGGTGGATGGAGAGCTGCTCAAGACAGAGATCAGATTTACAGAAGGCGATCACCTTCTCCTTATTACAGTCGTGGAGGATACAGATCATGCTCTAGACCTCGATCCTACTCACCTCGTCGCTATTAAAGCATGAAGATGAAGACTTTCTGAAACCTGCCATAGAGCTGGGATGTTGATTGTGGACAATATTTTTATTGTCTGTTTAAAAAGTGAACAGTGCCTAGTGAAGTTAGGTGACTTTTACACCTTTTATGATGACTACTTTGGTGGAGTTGAAACGCTGTTTTCATTCTGCATTTGTGTAGTTCGGTGCTTTGTTCAAAGTTAAGTGTTTTCAGAGAAGTATGTTTTGCATGTATTTTTTTTACAGTCTTAAATTTTGACTGCTGAAAAGTTTCTATTGTACAAAAACTTCACTTAAAAGGTTTTTCTACTGAATCCAGGGTAATCTGAAGATTGAAGACTGTGTGTAAAAATGCTACCAAATGGCAAAAAGCGACAATAAAGTTTGATTTTTATTTTTTCTTTCTAACATCAATGCTTGGCAGAACTATTCAGATCTGTCATCAGTAAATTCAAAGGCAAAAATACATTTTCCTTCAGTCCATGAAATGAACCATATTTAATATACCTGCAACTAAGTGTTAAAAAATATGCTCTGTAACTCTGTACTATTAGTATTAGAACTAAGTTTCTCAATGCAGCAAATGCTTAATGCTTATATAAATGTGGATTTGTCAGCCTTTATGTAATCTTTATTATGTTTAGCAGGAAATAAGAAAAGAGTTACACATTGTGTATGCCTTAAGGCAATTTCTTGAATCTCTTAAAAGGGAATAATGGTATTTCAACTAGTTATCAACAAATGACAACACATTCCACCACAAATGTACTCTTGTTCTTCTAGCTTTTAGACCATTAAAAAACTGCATGCTTCAAAGTACAGGACAAGAGAAGGGAACAGTACATGTATGTTGTGGATGAACTGAAGACTGCCTGTTCATTTTTTAAATATTATTTTCAGGTCCTTTGTTTATTAAAGGAGGCCCAATTTCACTCAAATGTTTTGAGGACTGTTAAATAAATGAAAACGAAGAGAGAGAGAGAAAAAAAAGCTAGAACCGGTCCCTGCCCCCAAGATCGCTTAGCAAGTGAGAACTTTTGTGACGGTTCTGGCCCCTAATCCACCCGAGCCCAGCCTGGTGAGTGTGTGAGAGAGCTTTGGTGCTACAAAGTGCTCCCTGGACTAGGGGCACAACAGAGGGGAACCACAGGCTCATAGTTGTGCCAGAAGGGCAGCAGCAAAAAAAGGAGCTGAACACAATAGCTAGATCCAGGCCAGGCATAACTGGATAAGGTCAGAGGTCAGTGCTATACAAAATAACAAAGACAAGGAGCAAATTGGAATCTCAGGCTTCAAGCCCACCAATGATAAGTGCAGAGGACACAAGCTCAGCTGAAATGATGAATTAACAGATGCTGAAGCAAAGAAACAACAGCAGAGAGGTATAGAGGAATTCAGACTAGAATTAATGCCTGAAATAAAAAAAAGAAAATTTTGAATATATAGCATCTGAAGTATTGAATCAAATCCAGAAATGTATGGGGGAAACCAAATGCCCACCCAGAACGAGTGCAGAGAATACTATTCCAGCTGAAACATATGAATTAACAGCATCACAAATAAAGAGACAATAGCAGAAAAGCAGAAAGGTAAAGAGGAACTCAGAGAAGAAATAATTTCTGAAATAAAAAAAAGAATTCTTTCAAATCATAGCATTTGAAGTAAAGAATCAATTACAGAAATATATAGAGAAAAACCAATTTGGAAAAACTCTTATAACCATCATTGTAAATGGACTCAGTTCACCAAATAAGAGAAATAGCTGGCACAGTGGATTAGGAAACAAAACCCAACAATATGCTATATACAAGAAAGACATTTAACTCAAAAAGACATTCATAGGTATAAAGTAGAAGAATTATTAGCTACCTCTAAAGAAGACATTGATAATAAAATAGAGGAGATTAGAAATATGACAGATTTCCTGAATGAGCAACACAGAAAAGAAGCAGATCACATGAAGCAGAGTAAAAGAGATACAAGAGAACATAAAATCTCAGTCATGAGTCTACAAAACCGCTTGAGTGAAAGCGAAGACAGAGTTTCAGATCTTGATGCTGGTGCAGTTAGCGAAAAGTTGAGAAAGGATCTCTTAAATACAATGAGGATGCAGGAAAAAATAATCCATCACCTAGAAGGTCATGCTAAGATGAACAATGTGAGACTAATAGGCATTAAGGAGAAAGAAGGAGTCAATACAAATGATATGAAAAGTATATGGGCAGAAATAATAGCAGAAAACTTCCTAAATATGAAGAAATAATCTAACATTCAGGTAACCAAAGTGTACAGAATGCCAAATAACTTCAACCCAACTAAAAACACACCAAGACATATGATAGTCAAGATCTCACATATTCAACACAAGAATAATATACTGAAAGCTGCTAGAGAAAAGAAGAAGATCACATTCAAAGGAAAACCCATCAGAATTACAGCCAACTTCTTTTCATAAACCATGAAGGCAAGGAGAGCATGGAGCAGAGTACTTCAAGTCCTGTATGAAAACAAATTCCAGCCCAGATTACTATACCCTGGAAAATTCTCTTTCATATTTAGGAAGTTTTCTGCTAAACATTGTATCATAGTGATATATGTGTACCTATGTTTATAGCAGTGCAATGTGTGATAGCAAAATCTTGGAAACAACCAAGATGTCCATCATATGAGGAATGGTTGAAAAAGTTGTGGTACTTCTATATAATGGAGTATTACTCAGCTATAAAGAATGATAAACTTGAAACATTTATATTGAAGTGGATGCCACTTGAACATATACTCATAAGTGAAATAAACCATACACACACACATGCAAATACTGTAGACTCCCTCATATAAGAAATCAAAAGAAGAAATACAAATAGAAAGGTATAACAACAACTCAAAAGAATTTAGTTGAATAGCTAGGGTAAACTGAACTGCATATGTTGCAGGGTACTAATCAGCTTTTCTTCTGGATGGTTAACAACCTAAGTTTGCAGATCAAAAATTGGAGAAATGGAAGGACTTCAAGGAGAGACAACATTTAGAACCTGTACTGTGACATCATGGACCTCAGTTGTACCCCAAATTTTCTGATCAAGGAGATCATGGAGCCACAGAGGAATGTGATCGATAATCTATAGTGTGCCTATGAAGAGTCACATGGAGAGAAACCCTTCTCTCAGGCTTTCACAGAGAGCAAACTGATCAAGCAATAGCCGTGACTCATTCACATGGCTGACCCTGATAAAGGATCTACAGAGTGAGCTACAGGGTTATAAGATAAACCCTGAGGGGACTCGGCTGACCTCATCAGATACAAAAGTTACATTTTTTGTTGTATAGGTCTTGCTTTATCTAGGTCTTAACCATTGAGCAGAAAAGTATAAAAATGTGGTATATAAAATAAGGCTGTAATAATAAGCTGAGCTGTAAATGGCTCTAGTCAACAACTTCTTCAGATACCCACTAAAATTGTGGACTGCCGGACTGTGTTGGGTTGTTTTGCTGAATTCAAGCACCTATAATAATTGAATGACAATAGAATACCAATCTTTGACAGTACTAAACAAAAAAAGGGGGGATACAAGGGTAGAACCATTTTGTGTTTGTATAAACAGTACATTTAGGATAAATATGCAGTACTGTTGTGTAATTCTATGAGAAGAAAGATTTGCACTAATAGTGTTTGGATAGGATATCCTGTCTGCTTCATGTACTATGGATAACCACTAGGAATATAACAATGTAAAACTATTGAAACTGTACTATAATTCAGCTTTAAAAAAAGATAAGTATAGAGCTGCATTCTCTTAATTCATTTATTAGAAGCATCTGCTCTAATAGTGCTTATAAATAGAATATCATTTATGCACCTTGTACAACAAAAAAACAGTACGAAAACAATATGCAATGTATTAATTATTGAATCTGTCCTACTAATTTGATTTGAAAGTGTCTCATTGCTATTTGTTCTTCAATAAAATGAAATAAAATAAAATTTAAAATAAGGTAGAACCAGGGCCAGCCAAATCACTCAGGGGATTAAAGCACTTGCAAGCTGGCACAGGCACCAGGTGTTTAATCCCAGGGCCTGCTGTTCCGGCCTGCCCCCAGATGCACTGAGACCTTGACTGAAAGTGGGCGTGGTGGGATACGCCGGTAATCCCAGCTCTTGGGAGGCTGTAAACAGGGGAATCACGATGAGTTCAGTCTAGTAATAAGACCCTGAACACCCTGTAGACTCTTCCCTAGAATACAAAAAAAAAAAAAAAAAAAAAAAAAAAAAAAAAAAAAAAAAAAAAAAAAAAAAAAAAAAAAAAAGAAAGAAAAAAAAAAGGAAAGAAAGAAAGAAAGTGAAAGAAAGAAAGAAATAGCTAAAACCTACAAAAGCCAGTGGTAGCTCCCTGTTTAGGAAGAGAGGGCCTTGAAAAATGTTGTGTAAAGGACATTTGCACATGTTGGTTGTCTGTGCTGCCTTTTCTTCTTTTTACTGTGTATGTCCTACAACACCTTTGAGAAGGGCGCCCCGTTGGCCTAGCAGCAGGACCCAAGAATCTGTCCAGTGCAGTAATTAAAATAATGGATTTTAATGTCTGACTACTCCACATTTGACCTTGCCATTTACTCTGTCATCTTAGGAAAGCTGCACAATTTCTCTAAAACTTTGTTGATGTTATTGATATTGATGAGCAAATCTTTGTCATATCTGATAAGCTAATTACCTGAAGTAAACTTTGAGTTGAAATGAAAGAAAAAGAGACAGAGCAAACAGGTCCAGGTGTGAGCAGAAGAAAGCTGCTATTTCCTTACACACCCCGTACACATGCTGTGCTGTGTGCAGATAACCCAGATATTTCACATACAATTTCTCATTATAACCTTCACTACTATTCTGTAAGGAAGTAGGCCCATTTTACAGCCATTCCCAGTCATAGATGAGGTGCAATAGAGCAACGCACTGAATGTTTTAATTTTTAAAACTCATCATTAATCACCGTCAAAATATTCCCTTCATTTTCACACACACAAATCCTTTCTCTCTTCCCACTTTCTGAGAAGATTCTGGATTCCTCCTTTGTGAGTACCTTTCATTGTGCCCTCCTGGCTACCTTGACATCTTGAATCAACACGAAATATTTAACTTTTATGGTAATTTTGGCTGTGAGGAACACCCAGAAATTGCATGTTGCCAGATCTGGTAAATAAGGTCAATGAAGCCTGCTGTAATGTTTTTATGAGCCTGTTTTATGATTAGTTGACTCTCAACACCACCGTTCATCTAATGTTTGATCAGAATTTGCAAAGACACGTATCAAAAAGGACTTCTGGAACTGCCTCAGAAAGTAACACTGATGGTGGCATAAATGGCTTTGAAGTATGGGGGTGTGTTTTGAGGGTTAATGGCAATGTGCCTTTTATTGTAATAAAAATTTTAAAAGTAAACATTGACCGAACTCTGTCTGACACCAGAGTCCATGATTTTATGGACTACTTATTCCTGTTGCTCAGAACCTGAGAAATAGAGTAGCCGGGAGGGACCCATGTGAGCACACGGAAAGAAGGGAAACAGGGGGAGTCCTTGCTGTAGAGAGAAGGCCAGGGCCCAGGGGTCTTGACAGCCGCAGAGCAGGCTAACACCTGGCTCTTCACCAGATCAACAGAAGTGTCATAGGTGTGGAAGAGCAATTTTCAGGTCCTCCTGAGGACAAATATTGGTATATAGAAAAGTCCTTTCAAAAAATAAATTTTGAGGATGGGGAGCTGGCTTCCCTGGCAAGTACAAGGACCTGAGTTCAATCCTGGGCTCCATGATAAAAATAAAAAATAGGAAATTACGTCACCTAAAATGGCCTGCTATCTTTCTAAGAAGAAATCTGAAGGATAGATCAACTTCAAGTAGAAAAAATGGCCAATCCCTCGGAAATATTACTCTCACCAGCACTTTAGACTATTTTTTACATGAAAATATTTGAAATCAGATTTGGCATGATTTTTGCCCTTTAAATAAGTTAAATAGTAGGGCCAGCCAAATAGCTCAGTAGACTAAAGTGCTTGCTTAGACAGATGCAGGGACTTCAGTTGAATCCCTGGCATGCTGTGCCTGTCCTGACCCCCAGGATACACTGAAGTGGCAATTAAAACTGCGTGTGTTAGTGCATGCCTATAATCCCAGGGCTTGGGGGGCTAAAAACAGGAGGATCACTACAAGCCTGATATGTGTAGTGAGATCCTGTAGTCTCTGTACTAAAATACACAAGAAAAAAAAGTTAAACAGTAACAACTCACAATTAGAATTTATGCTGAGAAAGTCCTGAGACTTTTGGGAGCCTAGAGTTTTAGAGGTTCCTTCCCAGAGCAGATTTCTGTCTGAGAACAAGGGCCATTCACAGAACCAAATTAGGGCTTTTTGAGTCAATATCACGAATTCTTACAAGAAAAGGTTGTATTGTCAGTGCATTCAGCACATTTATTAACCAAGGAAAATATTATATTTCTTCAAATTGGAAGACCGTACAAAAGAGGCAGAAATCCTACACTGCCCCTCATTTCTGAGGAGTCATTTGATTTCTTCTTGTCAAGCTGGCATTCCTCTTTTGCTGCTATGAGGTGCTGCTCAGGACTGATTGAGGTTGAACATCCTTAACAACAAAATCGCAAATCCAAAATGCTACAAAAGCTGAAACTTTTAAAGCACCAATCTGATGCCACAAGTGGAAAATTTCATGCCTGACCTCACACAAGAGGTCATAGTCAAAATGCTGGTCCATTAAAAATATTGTATAAAATTACCCTCAGACGATGTGTATAAGAAGAATTATGAGGTGGAATTGAATTTTACTTTTTAACTTGGGTTCATTTTCTTGGATATTCCATTATCCAAAAGCATAAGAAAAATCTAAAAATGAAATATTTCCAGAATTTAGCAATTCAGATAAGGGATACTTAATATACAATTCAATATCCTAAATAGTAATTTGGAAAGATACAATTTGGAAGATTCAGATCAAAGCACTCATTTATAGGTATCTATAATCTATGAATAAAAGAAAGCAAATATTTAAGTAAAAAATTCAGTAATTATAAAGAAAGATTGATTCACTTCTAACTTTTATAATTCATAATATTGCTATTTTGGCCCAATTTGCTAATAGTAAAATATCATAGTTTATGCTGCCTAGAAACCTTTATTTCTCACAGTTCTGGAGGCTGGGAAGTTCACTGTAAAGGTGCTGGTGGCTTCAGGTTTTTGTGAGGCTCCTTTCCTGGTACAGAGGGTCATGTTCTTGCTGTATTCTTACATGGGGAACAGAGCATTCTTGACACACCCTGGTGTTTCTTCCCAGGAGGCCATTGGCCTCATCATGTGGGCTTTGTCCTCATTACCTCAACTAAATCTGTTTGTCTATCAAACACCACACCTTCAAGTATAGTTTCATCACATTCTTTGGTTAGGATATAAACATACAAATTTTGAGGGGATCCACTCAGCTCCATAACACTTGTCAGCTATGACTTCCTGAGCTTTGAGCCTCTCTCTCTATTTCTGTCTCTATTCTCTCTCCTCTCTCCTCTCTATCCTCTCTTCCTCCCTTCCTCTCCTCTCTCCTCTCTCTCCTCCCTCTCTGTCCTCTCCCCTCTCTCTCTCTCTCTCTCTCTCTCTATATATATATATATACTTCATATATGTATATTTCCAACATATATATTTCCTATGTGTATATATATATCATATATATATATATCATATATATATATATTTCTAATTTCAAAATTTCAACCAACTCTTTGAATATTGGTTGCTCAATGAATCTTTTTTTTTTTTTTTTTTTTTTTTTTTTCCGAACCGGGGATTGAACTTAGGTTCTTGCACTTGCCAGGCAAGCACTTATTCTACTGAGCCATCTCCCTGGCCCTCAATGAATCTTTAAAGATTCTTACTAGTAATAAGCTTTTCTTTCCTCCAATCAAATTTACGAATTTACTCCTTCTTAACAGAAATCGCCCAGTTCTCCCGGATGGAGGCTTTCTTACACACACGATGTCATTCGTCCCATCATCTTAACATTTCCAGCGCTCCCATACAGGAAAGCTCCTGCGCTGCCCTGCATCTTGCCCTCCCTGGCCATGGGAGAGACTCTGAGAAGGCCAGGAGTGGTTGGCTCTGCACTCCCAGAGATCATTGCTAATTCTTGGTGGCTGCAGTCTCTGTCATTTGGATTTTACATACTTATAATTCCAAGAGTAAAATTCACAACTTTTGTCCCTGAAAAGTGAAATACAGAGTAGTGTAAAAGCACACATGTGGGAGGAACCCGAGGGAGGCGTCTGCCCTGATGTCTTCCATCAGGCTGAATCTTTCCACTCTTTCTCCTAGGTCTGCAGTCTCGCATTCTTCAAGGACACATCTGTTTTTCATGCAAAGCTCCAGTTCACATGGACAAAAAGACATTTGTGTATACAAATGAGATAAGGGCCACCAACTCTCCACTGGTCACATGTGCACAGGTGTCAGCGCTTTAATGGAGAGTTACTGAAGAGCACACTTAAAATGTCACATTTTGTAAAACTTTTCCTCATCCAAAGACATTAAAATCTTGGCTGGATTTATTTATAAAACTAAAATTACTCTCAGAGAGAGTTAGCTCACCTTCCCATGGCAACCAAAACAAATTTGGAATGTAAAGGAGCTGAAACTGCAGAAATCCTTTTTGAAAATATCGTATTCATGCCAAACGCAGCCCTGGAAAGAGGGCATTCTCACAAGCAGTGGTTGTGTTTAAGGTACCGCCAGCTTCAGATTGGTGTCAAGACTGCCACCAAACCTGGGCTCTTCACAAAAGATACTGCCATGCCGGTGTTGGCGGCTCCTTTCTGACCAAGTGGGAAGGGCAGTTGGCGTGCCACGCAAGGCACGCGGAGCGTCCTCTGTCCACAGGTACCACTGGTCAGCAAGTGAGGAAATTGTTTGTCCTACCCATTCCTCATGCACACTACAAGTAGATTATCCTGGTCACCTCTCATTTGGAAAAACGCTTCCAGAAAGTGATGAGCTCACAATGGTCTTTGAAGCAGAACTGCTGGCTGGCCACGTTGCCCAGGCCCCTCCCTCACGTGTCAGAGCAGCTGCTCGTACATCATCAGCACAATCCAATCCATCCCCACACCTTGAGTGGCTGCTTGGGTTTCTCTGCTAATGCATTCCTGCAGTGCTGGCCTTTAATGTTCTGACTTTAGGCAGAATAAAAACGACTGGGTGTCCCTGCTCTGTATATTCCAAAACTAAAAAGAATCAATTAAGCCAGTCATATTTCCATCAGGGGGGCTACTGCTGTTCCCCAAACAGCTTAAGCTGTCTTCTCGTAGTTTATGATGTCAGCAGGATCTCCTGATTGAAATACAGCCTTGAAATCTCACCCACCTCCTCACGGGCCCTCTGTCTGCAGTATATATTATTCTTGTAGTTTTCAGAGACAGCTGTGTGAATTAATGAACTGATGTGAGAATCAGAGTTGGCCAGGAGCCCCATTTAAAAGTCATGTCAATGACCTCATAAAAACAGCAAAGAATGCTTATAGGTCACTTGTAAAATAAATCCATTTCTTAATAATTCACAATACTCACATAATTCAGCACATATTTTAACACAAAAATGATTATTTCATAAGAGAATGAAAACTTCCCATGAAAAAGATGTTTAGCCAACCGGGGCAACTATAAACCCTAATTGGTTTTTCACACTATGTACTAGTTTGCTCTCCAGGGAGTGTAGAATATCACTCCTGCACCTGCACTTTAACTCCAGAGTTATAGTATTTCAACCATTAAACATTTTTTATTAAAGCACTTCATATAGAATTAGTCTAATCTGATTTTAACAAAAGTATTCTATATTTAGTTTTTCACACCATATTAGTGCAAACCGTTAGAAGAAGGAAGGTTGTGATTTTCTTCGCTGGCCAAAGTGAAAGTGGTCAGGCTCGCTTGCTTTAGAGATGGTCTCTTAGGGCGTTGCCACCTTTTGAAACCAACACAGCATTTGTAAACCAAGTCGCCCTTCGGCAAATGGTGGCTCAGAAGCAGCCGAGACACCTGGTGACTTCAACTGGTCTCACTGTTGAACAGCGGTAAAAACATCACAAAGGCTCTTGGGAAGCAGGGAAGGCTGCAGAATAACCAAGAAAAATTTGTATCTTATGGCTGGAGTTTTATAGTCGCTATCTTGTTGGCAATCTTAAGAGAACAGCTGAAGAATTTTAGGATGTGTGACTTCAAGCCCAAGGAAAGGCCTTTTCCAGTTAGAACTGGAGAGGAGCATGTGGTGAGGTTTCCCTGGGAACCTGAAGCTAAGAAAGCTTTAGCAGCAACTTCTTCCTGAGCAGCTAATAACATCTCTTTTTTGCTTCCTACTTTTTTTTCACGCATGGTTATACTATGTGGATTAGGTAGTAATTTCACCATGTGGTGCAGAATGGCCTCAAACTCATGGTGATCTTTCTGCCTCAGCCTCCCAAGTGCAGGGATTACAGATGTGTGCCAGTGTACTCAGCTTCACCTAACCTCTGTTTCTTTTGGTAAGCGGGAGGCTATCAAGGATGACCTCAGGACCTGGCATGTGCCAGGTAGGCACTATGCCACTGAGCTATCTCCCTAGCCCACTAACCTCTATTTCTGGTTGAGACATTAATTTCTTAGAATTGAGAACACCTGGAGTAAATGCAGTGTCATTTTCCATGAGCAATAGTTCTAAATTCCCTTAAAGAAAGAAGTTTATGATAATTTCCCAACTTGATTTCTTTGGGCTTAGCATTTCCTTAGGAAGCTGTGGCTGGGGAAATATCTCAGCAGTCTAAGCCACCTGCCTGGCAAGTGCAAGGACCTCAGTTTGATCCAAGGTACCACATGCCCTCCCGACCCTGGAACCGGGCATGGAGGTGCACGCCCATAATCCCACAGCTTGGAAGTCTGAGAGAGAAGGATCACTATGGGTCTAGAGTACATAGTGAGACCCTCTATGAAATTAGTAATAATAATATTAATAATAATACTTTTAAAAATAAGATAAAGCTTATTGTTATTTCTTTTATTGACAGTTCTCCTTGACAAGTCATATGGCAGTATATATTTAACTGCTAGACAGACATTGCTGAACTTAACTTTAGAAAAACAAACGAAGGAAAGATATGCCAAAGATGGACTGTAAGAAACTCATTCATAGTATAAAAGGAAGTTTGAAGGGATACAAAGATTTTCATTAAGTTTACTAAAATACTGGCTCTTCTGAAACATTTCTGGTAAAATATACTCTTGCTAACATACGTAGTCTTCATCCCTGGCAAAGTGCAGCTCTGAAGGTCCCCCAAGTTGTCACAGAGGGGAAGGAGGCTTATTTCCCCCCACCCCAAGTTTAGAGGTTTCTCAGGCACTGTTTTGGAATAACTGAAGCATGAGCTCCGTCGCGCCCTCCCCACGAGTGGAGGTGGAGTTGTGAGGAGCACAGGGTGGATGGGCAGCTCTTCCCAGGCTGCAGTGCACAGCTGGATCTCCTCCCTCCAAGAGTGAAGAACAACTGAGTGGAAATTATCCCTCATCTGGAGGCCCCTGGGCCACAAACCCACCAGAGTCCTGGCTGGGGGCTACAGAAAGAGGCAGTAGTGTGGGAAAAGCAGGCTACCCGCCACCCTGAGAAAGCAGTACAATAGAGACAAGTTTGTTCTTCCCTACCCACTCTCCAGGGCTGTTTGGTAAATTGAGAGAGCTGTCTTAGAAAGCAGTCTCTCTTGGCTGGCTATGTCAACATGAAACACCTTAAGTTTCCTAATATCTACTCTCACCTGTTGTCTTTTGGAAAGTTTTCTTTTCTAGCTGGATATGGCCTTCAGTTTTTCTTAATAAAACGGGTCTGAGCCCATCTGTGTAAGTCACCTCAAATAAGTAAAACCAATTCTAATTTTAGCCCTCAACAAGGTGGATTCTGGATTTTTTTTTTTCAAATTTGAATCTCATGTTCCCTGTAAGCTTTCTGGTTTGCAAATTAGCACAGGCAGGGGGCCTCAGATGGAAGTGAGACAGGGCTCCTCTTTCCTACTTCTGGGAGGACAATGGTAGGAAGGCAGAGGAAGCCAGAGGTGCCAGCCTGCTCACTGCCCTTTTCTGTCCTCAGTCTTGAGCCCTGTGCACAGCACTGAGTGGCACACAGATGCTGCGGAGTGTTCCCTGTCTCAGCATCAGCTGGCTCACAGCCGAGGTGCACTGTGGCTTCCCTAGCATCTCCAGGGTCCAGGACCAGTCCTGACAGCCTGGGCCTGTAAAGAAAGAGCCCCTACAAATTCATTCTGTGTAGATGCCTGCATAGACAGCCTCCACAGAGACACTAGTTGCTTTTGACACAAGGAAAATAAAAAGGCGATTATATTTATTTTACTCCGTTTTCTTCATGTAGTCAAATGCTTTATTTAAAGGCACTGAGAATGCCATGTAGGATTAAACCCTTCAGGAGAAAAGAAGCTTTAAAATAGAAGAGTTTTATTGAATTGTTCCTGAGTAGTTAACTATGGAAAAAAAAACCCTCTAGAATTACACCCCTTGCATTGTTTCAGAGTAATAATGCAAGCTATGAAAGGGGAGAAGGAGGAAGGGATGAGGAGAGAAGGAAGGTAGGGACAAAAATCAGAGCATGGGAAATTGAAAAGTAATACAGTGACTTGTCTAACAAGGTATATAATATTCATAAATTTCCTCTCAACTAATCCCAGAAAAATCAAAGGAAAAAAAAACCTAAGGAAAAGTACGTCAATGAATCAAATTAACCAAGAAGACTAGAATTCTCACACATTGGGACTATTAGTTCTAAAGTCAGTTTAAGATCTCATTGCCTAAGAAGAGATCCATAAGACAGAGTGCGAGGGAGCCTGGGAACGAGCAATGTTGTACATGTTTCGCATTGAGGAGACATCTGTTCTATTCTTAGGTTTCTCTGTTATGCCCACAATTAGACCAGACAATGATTCCTGGAATTACCCACAGCTTTCTCAATGAATGTAAAAGAACTTGGTGGCTGTTGCTATAATAATGGGTGTTGCAATCAACTTTGAGAGGGTCTGCCGCAATTAGCTGGGGCTTGGATCTTCTCTGTAGCCCACAGCGGGTGCAGGCCTGGCTCCTGGGGCTGGCATGGAGGGCAAGCTAGCTACAACAGCACATTTCCAAGCCTTTGCCCATGACAACATGACTGACATTCCAATGGTCAGAGCAAGGTACAAACAGGAACAAAATTATCAGGGGTGGGGATGAGGTTCCAACATTTTTTAACTGGAGAATTGCCAAATCTCATTGGAAAGTACAAGACTATAGAGATGGGTGAGTAAGTGAGGACATTAGCATAATCTAGAAAAATAGCATATGAAATTTTAGAAAAGATGAATTAAAATTATCCCCTACTCCCACCATCAACAGATGACAGCTAGTGATAATAACCATATTGTTACAGTAGTTTTTCTAGGGATACAAACTGATTTTTTGTCAAACTTGAGATCATGCTGAAATTTCAATGACTTGGTTAAAGTTATACTCATCAAAGCATATTGGAATCCTTTTCTATGTCATTGACTAATCTCAGACAACTTGTATCTGGAGTATATAGCTTAGCATAGAAGATCACTCTATTCAACTGATCTTAGCTGTCTTGGCTATCATCAGCCTGTAGTTTATGAGCAAGCAGTGTTTTTTGGACAAGTAGTATGGACGCCTCCAAATGAGAGAAATGCTTCCAAGGCACCGGAGTATGCAGAAACACGCCGAGTGGGTGGAAATAGAAACTCAGGCCTGAAAAAAGAAATACCTTTGCCTGAGTGAGCTCTCAGAAGTTTGCTTCTTCTTCTCAAGAAGCATCAGCCATCTCCAATATCTTAGAGGGTGAATTCTTGGATTATAAAGCCAGAACAAAAAGCTGTGATATTATGTCCAAAAGAGCACACTGTAGTTATCAATGCAATTATCAATCCAGCTTTATAATGGTCTGCCTTACCACCGTGCCCCAGAAAAGCATCCGGAAACAGCACCAGGGTAACTCTCCCAAGTGGTTTTCTAATGACCATGAGTTTCAGTAGGGGGAATAGTGTCAATATTTAGCTAATTATTTTGAATAATCAAGATGCTTTTCCTTACCAAAAATAGCACCAACCCTATCAACCCTTTAGACCCTCTGTTGACTAAAAGAGTTCAAAGTTCAAATGTAACTCAGGAGAACAAGCCAATAATCATTTACACTTTAATTGATTATCAGATCATTCATTTCTAAACAGCCAGTAGAGAGAAAGTGACGCAGATGCTTAAAAACACTTCCTTAAGAATTTATTTACCATAAGGAGATGAAAGTAAGGCTTGAGACTTAGTAGTGATTAATTGCTTTTCATTCACACTGGAGAGTGACACTAAGCCGGGTGGACCACCGGGAGCCGCTTTCTGGTTTCTAGTAGCGACTTTTAATATACATGCAATTACTCTCTCTGGTCACTAGATGGCGGTGTTGCGTACATTCGCTATTGTTCAACCTTGGCTCTTTTTTTCCCTGTCTGGTTTATTGGAAATCGAAGATGCACTTCCATCTTCTTAACTAATTACAATTTTACGTACAAATATTGTAACTTTATTTCTTAGAAATGAATTACAAGTGGATTTTTGTAAAAGTAATTGGAAAATATTGAAATATGTGTTTTGCTGTGATCTACCTACTATATCATAATAGTAATACAATATCAAAATGCTTTCAAGGAAAAAAATAGTCTGACATCAGCTTAAGCTCCTCTGAATCAACAGATCATATCTTAAAATCACATGTGTAAACACAGCTCAACATGCGTCTTGGGTGAATTAGCTACTGTGTTGAAAGTGTAGTTCCTTATATGTAAAGATAGCTCGTTGTATTTCATGTAAAGATAGCCCGTTGTATTTCAAAACCTCGCCAAACAACTAAATATGTTTAGTTGATATGTTTTCTTTTTTTTCCACTAGGTTTGGGGTCCTGTTACTTCAGGCAATTTTGTGCTGATGTTAGAGGTCCCCAAAGTACTTCACTACTCTACAAAATCCTTTCCAAGAACACGAACACATAATCCTTTAATGGGCAATTCTTTGAAACTGCTGGCAGTCCAGTGGGACAGAAGGAGTTCTTTCCGAGCTTTGCTAACACTAAGCTGTAACAGGTCACAGCCAGCATCGGACACCTTTCCTCACAAGAGGACTAACTTAACAGCTTTCTAAAATGTGTAAGCTTGAGGACCTTTCTGACTTCAAATGCACCAAAGCTCTGTAACATTTTCAGTCATTTGCTAATTAATGAATGTGGCATTCTTTCTCTGGAATGATCACTGAAGTGGTGGTAGCACAAATTAGAAAATGACACTCAGGACATCCAAAGATAAGGTGGTTAGCTCAGTGAGTCTCCTAAAACATCTCTGCTTGTATTCTTTGTGCTGAAGAAGAGGAAGAGGAAGAGGAAGAAGGAGGAACAGAAAGATGGAGGAGGAGGAAGAAGAGGAAGAGGAGGAGGAGGAAGATGAGGAGGAGGAGAATGAGGAGGAGGAGAAGGAGGAGAAGGAGGAGGAGGAAGAAAAGGAGGAGGAGGAGAAGGAGGAGGAGGAGGAGAGAGAAAGAGAAAGAAAAAAATCTGTCACTCTGGTAACTCTAACTTCATCCTTAAATTGTCAACATTCTTCAACCTAGAGACCAGAGAGCTAGATAAGTGGTCTAAATGCCTTCCTGGCAGCACAGGGACCTGAGTTTGATCCCCGGTACCTCATGCTGTGTCATGTCAGCACACCGAAACTGGGCATGGTAGCACACACCTGTAAGCCCAGTGCTGGGGAGGCTGAGACAGGAGGATCACTATGTGTCTGCGCTGTGTAGCAAGACCCCGTACCAAATAAATAAATAAATAAATAAATAAATAAATAAAATTTTAAAAAACTTTTTTTCAATCTGGTTCCAATGATGTATTATCATGATGCTTATAAATTCAAAGTGCTCTTTATTTCGAGCTCTAAGAAATAAGAGAAATTATGAAAGACTAACTAGAAAATTTCTTTATGAGAATGAAAATGCTTAGTGAATAAAAATCAAAAGCAACAATGAATAATGTGGCTTACTGATAGTTTTAAAAGGTTATGAATTCTAAGTATGACTTACAGCTCAGGGTAGGAAGAGAGCCTGGGCTGTGTGAGCAGAATTCTCACCTGTAGACAACAGGCCTCCTAAGCAAAGTATAGTAACACCCATGGCCATTTTCTTACTTTTCACCTAGACAATCAGGCAAATGTAAGCAAAGGAAACTTTCAATTGTGTCTTAAAAGAATTAAACATTTGACATAGAAAGTCAGTGACAGAATTCTGCAAAGTACAGGGCACAGGTGTGAGGGTTTATATCTAGATGCCACCACCCACTCACACCCCCGAGTGCTGATAGGTGGGGCTTTGGGAAGGGGCCTGGGTCTCGGGGCACTATTGGCCAGTGGAGTCCAGCATGGAGAAGGTTGCTGGAGCATAGCCTGGAAGGACACATCTTTTGTGGGCCCCTCGCCTTCTTCTCTGCGTTCAGATCACCATGATGTGAGCCGCTTCCCTCTCAGGGGAAGTTTCTATGTGTGAAGCTCTGGAATATAAGCTGAAAGAAATTTCTCATTCTTTACATTGCAGATGACAGGCATTTTGAATCAGTGAGGAAGAAAGAGATAAAGCCAATGGGTCTCACTTCCACTTCCTGGTTGAAGGGCAGATCTGTGAGTCTTCCACAGTGTCACCTTAGCGCACCCCTGCGACTTCTGCAGCCACTTCTCCCTGTGCCTTATAGGAGGGCCTGAAGCTCTATGTGCTCCTAGACCCACCAAGGCCCTCAGGGTCTCTCTTCAAACCCCTTGGACTTCTCCATAACTCAAACACACACGTCCTCAACGTTTTAAATTCGATTCTGCCTTCTCATAAATGACTTCCTGATTTCTCAAAGACAGTGACCTCTGTCAACTATAGATCTCTACAGCAAAGTGTATGTCTGCAAACAAATGATTGCTCTGCATTATAAAATGAGTGATGCCAGGCACCTGGACCTTAAGGCTGGGGGATCTGTGTGTCTTATTGCATATAGGATTTTTTCTCCCTTTGGGGAAGGATCTGGTCAATGAGGTGATGACCATTCCTGTATAACTGTGTATCTATTCTGGAAACAGGTGCAGTCGCAATGGGCAGAATGAATAGAAATAAATCTTTATTCTGCTGTTAGCATCTTCCGTATACAAGCAGTCATGTGTGACTGTTCAGTTAGTGAAAGACGAAATGTCACTAGAGCTACCTCTCCTCAAGGTAGCCCTTGTGTCCATATCGCCTTTGGGGTGTGAATTTCATCCTTTGTGTTGGAAGGTGAGTGGAAAATACCTAGTGATGTTTTTAGTCCTGTTATTCCATGATCCCATGAGAGTCAAGTTATTACAAGGGGGTTTGATACTGGGAGTTCAATTAGTTTTCCTGAATAAACAAGCTCAGTAGGATTGAAAAAGGTGTTTGTATTATGTAAGGCAAAAGTGTCACTAAAATAGGCTAAGACAGCCATCAACCCAGTTAGGTAAACTAAAATTAAATGTAGCATGATTGCAGTGGATCAGGGAAGAGGGATTGTTTAAAGGCTTTGCATCAGTGTAATTCTATGAATATTTTATGTAATTAGTATATGGTAGAATATATTATGCTTGATTTTATTTCCTAAATGATGCATTATTATAAAATAGATCAAATCTTCATGGTTCAAGGGCAGATGTTGTTATTTAAAAGTGTAATCCTATTTACATTGTTCAGTAATTTTATTTTTACTACTTAGCATGTTTAGAGAAACTCTTATCTCATCTCCTGAAGAATAATAGTACTACTTTAACCTCCCACAGCTTTTGAAGACGCCTGGAATAATTATATGGAAGATAGTAATTAAGCACGAGGACTGTAGGGTTTGTTTATCTGAGTTTAGAATCCTATTCAACTATTTATAACTGTGGCATCTAGAGGTATTTAACTTAAGTTTAAAAGTTCTTTATTTATTTTAGATAATTTCCAATTTCATATTTTTATTTTACTTATTATTATTTTTTTTTCTTTTTGTATTTTTTAGGACAGGGTCCATAGGGTCTACAGGGCCTCACTACACAAATCGGACTGCTAGTGATCCACCTGTGTTCAGCCTCCCAAGCGCTGGGATTACAGGTGCGCACCAGCATCCCCAGTCTCAGTCACCATCTCAGTGCACCTGGGACAGGACCGGCATGCCAGAGGTCGAACCCCGGCCACTGCACTCTGCCTAAGCCTGTGCTTTATTCCATTAAGATATTACATTTTTATTTTTAATTAGTATACGTTTATATAATGATTATATTCCTCATGGGCATTGGTGCATGTACACAAAACACCTCAATTCTTTTTTCTTTTTTAATTAGGTTTATTGGTACATTTGAGCTATACATAATGGTCACATTCATCATAGAGAATTTGTACCTGTATATAATATATCTTAATTATTTTTCTGCATTCCTCTCCCCTCTCCTCCTTTTAGCCTCTCTTCCTCTCCATATTTACAAAAACTTTATTTTCTTTTCTTTCTCACTTTTAAATTTATTCTTCCTTCCTTTTCTGCCCTCCCACCCCCATTTCCCCTTTCCATTTGAGTGTCTACTTCCCATTTCCCAATACCTATTACACATTTTGGTCCTTATTTACTCGTTCAGTTTCTCACACCAAAAAGAAATTTATAAGTGTGTAAAAGAAATTTACAGTTAAGAGTTCCCAGTGGTCCAAGGTTCCAGCCCACAGCCACAGACCCAGGGTGGCTCAGCCTGTGAGTGAGAGCTCTAGGCCCACTGTGCTGGAGAGACAGTTCCCAGTGGTCCCAGGTTCCATCGCGCGGCCCAAGTCCTAGTGCAGCTCGGCCTGTGAGTGAGAGACCCAGAGGTCAGTGCTATACAAAATGACAAAGGCAAGGAGAAAAATGCAATCTCAGGCCTCAAGTCCACCCGTAAGTGCAGAGGACACTAGCTCAGCTAAAATGAATGAATTAGCAGATACAGAAGCAAAAGAACAACACCAAAAAGATACAGAGGAACTCAGAGGAGTATTAATTCCTGAAATAAAATAAAATATCTGAATACATAGCATCTGAAATAAAGAATCAAATGCAGAAACCTCAGAGGGAAAACCAATGCTCACCCAGAACAAGTGCAGAGAGCACTATTCCAGATGAAATGTATGAATTAACAATGTCTGAAGCAAAAGAAACAACAGCTTTGGGGAACTCAAAGCAGAAATAATTTCTGAAATCAAAAAGAATTCCTTGAAAAAAAAAGAATTCTTTGAAATCATAGTGTCTGAAATACACAAACAAGTCCGGAAATATGCAGAGGAAACCCAACTTGGAAGAAACTCTGCACACAAAGAGTTAATAACTACCTCTAAAGAAGACATGGATAAAAAAATAGAGGAGATCAGAAATATGATGGATTCCTTGAATGAGCAACACAGAAAAGAAATAGAACACATGAAGCAGAGTCGAAGAGATATAGAAGAACTAAAAATATCAATCATGAGTCTACAAAACCATTTGATTGAAAACAAAGACAGAGTATCAGATCTTGAAGACACTGGTGCAGCTAGTAAAAAAGTGAGAAAGGATCTCTTAAAAACAATGAGAATGTACGAAAAAATAATCTATCACCTGGAAGATGATGCCAGGATGAATAATATGAGATTAATTGGCATCAATGAGAATGAAGGAGTCAATACAAATGACATAAAAAGAATTTGGGGGGAAGTAATAGCAGAAATCTTCCCAAATATGAGGAAACAATCCAACATTCAGGCAATTGAAGCAATACAGAACACCAAATAACTTCCAGCCAAGTAAAAACACACCAAGACATATAATAGTCAGGATCCCAGAAATCCAACGCAAGAATAATATGCTGAAACATGCTAGAGAGAAGCAGATCACATTCAAAGGAAAAGCCATCAGAATTATAGCTGACTTCTCTACACAAACCATGAAGGCAAGGAGAGCATGGAGCAGAGTTCTTCAAGTCCTGTATGAAAACAAATTCCAGCCCACACTATTATACCCTGCAAAACTCTCTTTGAAGTTTGATGGAGAAGTGAAATACTTCCACGCCAAAGAACAACTAAAGAATTTCAGGATGACAAAGCCATCCCTACACAGGCTACTGAAAGATGTTCTAGAGAGAGAGCACAATGACCAGAACTCCAAGAATGAGAACAGAAGGAACCCAGTGAACATGACAGACAAACACAGGACACAAAGGAGTAAACAACAGCAGGTAAATATCATGACAAACATAAGTCAACACATTTCAATTATAACCATCAATGTAAATGGACTCAATTCTCCAATTAAGAGAAATAGACAGGCACAGTGGATTAAGAAACAAAATCCAACAATATTCTGTGTACAAGAAACACACTTAACACAAAAAGACATTCATAGGATCAAACTCAAAGAATGGAAAACAATACTACATGCCCAGCACCTCAGAAAAAAGCAGGAGTAGAAATTCTGTTCTCAGACAGTCTGAACTTCAAACCAAGAAAGATCAAATGACACAAAGAAGGCCACTACATATTAGTCAGGTGAAAAATTCAAGAGGAGAAATAGCACTCATAAATATCTATGCACCAAACACAAAAGCACCCAACTATGTAAATCAAAACTTAATGGACATGGAAAACCTAATATCTAAGACCAAAATCTTAACAGGAGACCATAACACCCCCTTATCTAAAAAAAGATAGATCAACCAGGCAAAAAGTAGCAAGGAAGTAGCAGAACTGAACCAGAGCTTGGAACAAATGGCAGTGACAGACTTATACAGAGTGTTCCACATAATCACAGCTGAATACACATTTTTTTCAGCTGCACATGGATCATTTTCCAAAATAGACCACATGCTAGTCCAGAGGTCATGAGTAAGTATATGCAAGAAAGCAGAAATTCCCCCATGCATATTATCTGACCACAGTGCAATGAAACTGGAAATAAATGAGAAAAGAAACCAGAAAAACCGGACAAATTCATGGAAATTGAACAACACCCTACTCAATAATCGATGGGTCACAGAAGAAATTAAAAAGGAAATTCAACAATATCTACAATTCAATGAAAATTCAAGTACAGCTTATCGGAATCTATGGGATGCGATGAAAGCAGTTCTTAGAGGGAAAATCAAATCTATGAACACACATTAGGAAAACAGAACAGGAACAAATAAACACCATAATGTTACACCTCAGACATCTAGGAAAAGAAGAGCAAACAAAACCCAGAGTGCAAAGATGGGAAGAAATCATAAAGATTAGAGCAGAAATTAATTCAATTGAGATGAAGAAAACAGTTCAAAGAATCCACAAATCAAAAAGTTAGTTCTTTGAAAGACTAAATATATTTGATAAGCCTCTAGCCAACCTCAACAAAAAGAGGAAAGAAAAAGTTCAAGGAATGAAAATGGTGAAATCACCACAGACCCAGTTTAAATTCAGAAGATTATCAAGTTAATTCGAACATCTTTGTGTTCACAGCAGAGAAGACACAGAAGAAATTGACATATTCCTAGAAAGATAAAAATTACCAAAACTGAACCAAGAAGATATAACAACTCTCAATAATCTGATAACAGCCAACGAAATACGAAATGTAATAAGAAGCCTACATCCAAAGAAAAGTCCAGGTCCTGATGGATTCACAAGAAATTTATGGAAGATATAATCTCTACACTCCTCAAACTCTTCAATGAAATTGAAAAAGAAGAAGTCCTCCCAAAATCATTTCTGGAGACAAGTATTGTACTGATTTCAAAACCAGGGAAAGACACAACTAAAAAAGAGAACTACAGGCCAATCTCTTTCATGAACATAGATGCAAAAATCCTCAATAAAATCCTAGCAAATAGAATACAGCAAATCATCAAGAAGATCATACACCATGACCAGGTAGGATTCATCCCAGGGATGCAAGATGGTTCAATGTTTGAAAATCTATAAATGTAATACACTGTATTAGTAGCCTGAAATCTAAAAACCACATCTCAATTCATGCAGAGAAAGCTTTTGACAAAGTCCAACACTCATTCATGTTCAAAGTCCTACAGAAAATTGGAATAGATGGACTCTACCTTAACTTGATAAAAGCCATCTATGACAACCCAAAAACTATTATAATCCTAAAAGGGGAAAATTTGACATCTTTTACTGTTAAATCAGGCGCAAGACAAGTATGTCCTCTATCACCTCTCCTATTCAATATAGTTTTGGAATCATTAGCAAAAAAAGGAGAAATAAAAGGAGTAAGAATAGGTAAAGAAGTTAAATTATTACTATTTGCTGATAATGTGAAACTTTACTTGGAAGACCCCAAAAATTCCACCAAGAAACTACTAGAATTGATACAGAAATTCAGTAGCATAGCAGGATAGAAACTCAGTGCTCAAAAGTCAATAGCATTCCCTTATACAGATAACAAGCACACTAAAAGGGAAATGGTAGAAACAATACTTTTTACAATAGCACTGTGGAAAATGAAATACCTTGGAATTCACTTAACCAAGGAAGTCAAGGATCTTTTCATAGAAAATTACAACACCCTAAGAAAAGAGATTATAGATGACTTCAGAAAATGGAAAGATATTCCCTCCTCCTGGATAGGAAGAACCAACATCGTGAAGATGGCCATACTCCCAAAATTGCTGTACAGATTTAATGCAATCCCTATCAAACTGCCAACAACATACTTCCCAGACCTAGAGACATCATTCCTCAAATTTATTGGGAACCACAAATGACCTACAATAGCAAAGGCAATCTTGGCCAATAAAGACAAGGCAGAGGGCATTATAATTCCTGACTTGAAATTATACTGCAAAGCTACTGTGATAAAATCAACATGGTATAGGCAACGAAATAAACCTGAGGATCAATGGAATAGATTAGAAAATGCAGAGGCATCTACAATCACACTCAGCCATCTGATCTTTGACAAAGGGGCCAAACAAGGTTACTGGAAGAAAGATAGCCTCTTTAACAAATGGTGCTGGAAAACACTGCTTTTTACATGCCGAAAACTAAAACTTGACCCAGGTTTATCACCATGCACTAAGCTAAAGTCAAAATCTATTCAAGATCTAAACATTAAAACAGAAACACTCAATCTCCTGGAACAGATAGTAGGAGGAATTCTTGAAGACATAGGGATGGGTAAAGAGTTCATGGACAAACATATATTTGCATGGGAAACACTTGAAAGTATCAACAACTGGGATCAACTCTTCTTGAGGAGTTTCTGCACATCAAAAGAAATTGTCAACAAAGTGAAAAGACAACCCACAAATTTTGAAAAAATCCTAACTAATAAGCAATCAGAGAAAGGTCTGCTGTCTAGAATATATAAAGAACTAAGATGTAACAGGAGCCTCAAATTTAAAGACCTAATTCAGAAATGGGCAACTGAGTTGAATACACACTTCTCAGAGGACGAAATTAAAGAAGCGAATAAATATATGAAAAAATGCTCCACATTGCTAGCCACTCGTGGAATGCAAATAAAAACAACACTGAGATACCATCTCACTCCAGAAAGAATGGTTATCCTAAGGAAATCAACCAACAACAAATGTTGGAGAGGTTGTGGGGAAAAGGGAACACTTCTCCACTACTGGTGGGAATGTAGACTGGTGCAACCATTGTGGAGATCACTGTGGAAACTCAGTACAAAACTAGGACTGGAAAACCCATTCAAGCCAGCTATGCCCTACTGGGAGTTTTCCCAGAGGTACTAAAATCATCATAGAATAGTGATATATGTGTACCTATGTTTATAGCAGCACAATTTGTGATAGCAACATTTTGGAAACAAGCACAATGAGTAATGGTTGAAAAAAATATAGTATTTTTATACAAAAAAGTATCACTCAGCTATAAAGAATGATAAACTAGAAGCATTTATATTGAAGTGGATGCCCCTTGAGCATAAACACATAAGTGAAATGAGCCAGACACACATGTGCAAATATCATATAGTCTCTTTAGTAGAAGAAATCAAAAGAAGAAATACAAACAGAAATGTACAACAACAACTACAGACAATTGAGTCAGATAGTTAGGGCAAACTGAACAGCATATGCTGTAGGGAACTAATCAGCTTTTCTTCTGGATGGTTAACAACCTAAGTTCACAGATCAAAGTTTGAGAAATGGAAGAGCCTCAATTCCAGCCAATATTTTGGCCTTAGCCTTTCAAGGTCTGCGAAGACTCAGGGCATAGGACAACCTGTACTGTAACATCATGAAACTCAGTTGTGTCCCAAATTTTCTGATCAAGGAGATCATACCACCACAGAGGAAAGAGACTGATGATCTATAGTGTGCCTGGGGAGAGGCACATGGAGAGAAAACTTTCTCTCCAGCTCTCACAGAGAGTAAACTGGTCAGGCATTGACAGTAACTCATCTGCATGGATGACACAAAGGATCTACAGAGTAAGGTACAGAATTATAAGATAAACCCTAAGGGTACTTCACTGACCTCATCAAAAACAAAAGTTACACGTTTTGGTATATAGGTCTTGTTCTATCTCAGTCTTAACCATCCAGCAGAAAAGTATAAAAATGAGGTATATAACATGGGGCCATAATAATAATTTGAGCTGTAAATGGCTATAGTCAACAACTTCTTCATATAGCTCACTATTAATGTGGAATGCTGGACGGTATTGGATTGTGTCGCCAAATTCTGGCACCTAAACTGGTTTAATGACAATGGAGTGCCCATCTTTGACAGGTCTAGACAAAAAAAACGGTATACAAATGAAGAATCATGATGTGTGTGTGTATAAACAGTACAGTTAGAATAAATATGCCGTGCTTCTGCATAATTCTATGAGAAGCAAGATTTGCACTAATAGTGGTTGGACAAGATATTATGTTGGCTTCTAGTACTATGGACAGACACTGGGGAGATAACAAGGCAGAGGGTATTAATTAAATCAGCTGTAGAGAAATAAGATAGGTATATAGCTGCACTCTCTTCATCACTGACTAGAGACATCTGCTATAATAATACCTGTAAGTATAATATCATGTATGCACCTTGTACAACACCAAAACGTTATGAAAACGTTTTGCAATGTATTGATTTGTCGATGCTGTTCTGTTAATTTGTCTCAAAAGTGTCTTATTGCTATTTGTTCTTCAATAATAATAATAATAATAAAGAAATTTACACTTAAGAGTGTGGTCTCAAGGTGCACCCTGTTTCCTAGGAATGTCTCAAATTTATTCTTTTTTATGGCTGAGTAGGTATTTCATTGCATTAAAAAGACATGAATTTATCAACTCCTCCATGATAGGCATTTGGGCTGTTGCCAAGATTTAGCTACTACAAACTCAAAAACATGGGTATGCATGTATTGTTGTGCTATGATGCTTTCCTTTCAAGAAGATACTAAGAAGGAGAATAGCTAGATCAGATGGAACCTCTAATTGTAGCTTTTTGAGGAATTTCCATACTGGTTTCCACAGAGGTTGTGCCATTCTACATTTCCACCAACAATGGAACAGCCTACATAGCTGAGCTTGGATTCTGAATGTGGGGTAACACTTCTCTAGACAGCCCTGAGTAAGTATCTGCTAGGCCTTTTGCACTCTTGAGCCCATGGTGGATGGGGTCTGGTCATTTCTTGAGGTAGCCCCAGTGCATCTTTCTTAGGGTTCCAATGAAAAGTGCTCATTTTCTTGATGTTATTATTGTTGTCATTGTTTTCTTAAATAGTGCAAATCTCTTCAAGAAATGCACCTACTTCTGCTAGAACATAACAAGTGGTTCTTTCAGACCAAAAATTTTTGATCTGTCCTTTGCCCCTGATTCTTACTCTCAGTATGGCTAAAAGCAGGCAAAAAACAAAGGGATTTTGCCTAAAAATTTGAGGTGTCTTACAATTTCCTAGATTCATCAGTCAAATCTTTTTAATCTCAGTCTTTTGCAGTCTTAGGACATGGACAAAATATAGACAGGTTCATTACCAGCATGTAGCATGCATGGCCTTGCCCCCAGTTCCCCACAGAGTCCTTGTCCCTCACTGAAAGTTCTTGAACCTGGTATTTACTACACACACTCCTACCAATAATCTGGTCTTTTAGTATTGGGCCAGAATCATTTATCAAACTCTAATGACAGCATTCTAGGGGTTTTCCAGCCCACATCTTCACACCCTGCCAAGTTCCTCCCAGAAACTAGTCCCAAAGGCTCCTGAGATGTATAGTGAGGGACACTCAGCAATGATCCCGCTTCTCTGTTACCAATTCCGGATTACTCAGCTTTCATGCTGCTTGTCAGAATATGCGGCACCCACCATTGAAAGGTGGAAATATTTAATGTGACCCACAGGCTTAGAATATTCAACTCATGGATGGATGGCTCCAATACAGAAAGGACATAGTATCCAAGAAGGAGAGATGGAGAGAGAGAGAGAGAGAGAGAGACAGACAGACAGACAGACAGACAGACAGACAGACAGACAGAGAGTCAGAGAGTCAGAGAGTCAGAGACAGAGACAGAAACTAACAGCAAGATTGAGAGAGAGACACAGAGAGAGAGAGAGACAGACAGAGCAACAGAGAGAAGGAGAGAGAGAAGGGGAAGAGAGACAGAAAGAGAGAGTGACAGAGAGAGGAGAGAGAAAGAGAGATAGACAAACAGACAGACTGACTAGTCTGACAGGCATAAACCCTTTCAGGTCCTGACCTAGTGACACACTTCTTTCAACCAGGTCCACCTTATAAAACACTCAGCTATGAGGTCCCCAAAGCATCAGTCTAATGACAACTACCAGTCATATGCCGAAAGCCTTATCTCTGAACACACGAGAACTCTGAGGGACATTCTAGATAGAAACTGTAACAACTTCCAAAGTATTATACATAGACAAGGACCAACTGTGGGACTCACAATATATGTGTGGCCAATGTGCAGAGCTGAGTGGCTCCTAATCACGTAAATGCCCTCCCCAGTCCTACTCCTATTTACTTCTAGATTCATGTATTTCCTCTCCCTGATACATATGAACCACCCTGTCCAAACCCTGCTGTGCTCTGGGACTCACCATGCCTTTGCACGGTGCCTAACGTGGCAGGTTTTGTTCCTATTTCTGTCAACCCCTTCCTTTCCTTTCCCATCTGTCTCTTGTGAGTTTTCTTCAAGCAGAATGAATCACTCTGTCCTCTGTGCAAAATGTATCCATGACTAAATCAGAATGCATGACTGTCATACTGTTTTATATTTCAATTTTTAATTATTTAATTCTACTACACAAAAGAGAATTGAGAGTTCCCTCTCCATGAAAAGAAAACAATATTCTACTCCCTTAACCTTGCACATAGCATCACTAACTTCTCAGTGTTGATACTGAACAACATAGTCCTGTTTCCCAATTTCAGAGGAACTGTGAAACCTAAGTATCTGCACCTCCTAGCTATCTCTTAAATGCATCCTGCTATTTTCCTTATCCCTATCCTAGATGATGACGATGATGTGATGATGATGATGATTTTGCAGTTTGGGGCATCGAACTTAGGACCTTGTGCTTGCCAGACAGGCACTCATGCTGCTGAACTATATCCTCAGCCTTATTATTTGTTTCCTATGTTACTTTATTGCTTTGTAACTAAGCTACCTACCTCCACACTCCACTTCCTTCTGCTTTTCAAGAAGCACAATAAAAGGGTTGACTAGCTTTTCTCAGTTCTTAACTTTCTTAGTTACTATATACTCACTTCACTTAAAGAATAAATACGAGTATATTCTCTCAAGTTGCTGTGCCAGTGAAATTCAGTGGCTTACGTAAGGTGCCTAGAACTGTACCAAACAGAATAAAGACTCCAAGTAACATCACTATTTTCTAGCATCTTATTACTTTTAGAATTGTTTTCAAGTGTGCTTTTTCACAGCTCTGATAATATCCTTCCCAAGGAAAAGTGCTTCTGAGGTTTTCCGTGGTCTTTGGACTTCAGGGAGGCTCATATGATGCTCTATGATCTGTCCCAATTCCCCTCTGGCCTTCTGTTTCCTACTTCCCCAGCACCTGTATTACAAACAAGGGGACCCACCAGTCCTTTCACACACTGCCTCCTCCCAGTTCCTGGCCTCCTTTCCTAGTAAGTAATTTCTCTACAGGATGTTTTCCCTCCATTCTCTTGGCTAACTCTATTTCTGTCTTCAAACTCAGTTAACAAGTCAAGTTTTCTGAGAAGCCCAGGAAAACGAACAAAAACTAGATTTCAAACATTCTAATAGACACTTTTTATTTGTATTTAGAATGGTAAAATATTATATAAAGGTCATGTGATAAAAATTACTTGAACTCTTTCTTATTTTGACATTGTTTGCATTATCCTCTTCAGGGTACTTCTGAACTGACTATCCGATAGATCTGTGATCTATGCTTTCCTGAATGAAAACATCTTGTGACTTTCTGTGTTTACAATAATATTTTTTAATGACAGATATTGTGGTCCATCCACTTGTGATTTATAACCCTTTCCTCATTTCAGTAGATTCAGATCAAGTAAGGGCAAAGAAATTTGTGTCTGGGACTTTATAGACTCTCTCCTTAAGCTGTTAATGCTGATGAAGTAAGCACATTAAATGATAAATTCAAGGGAACAATTAATGCTACCATCCTACCAAGGTTGATGTCAAAATACAGAAGGAAGAATTTAACTCTGTCTATGAATGAAAATGAAATCCACAGTATGGACACAGGCACACAGCCAGGAATAGCCCAAGAGGAGACTGGAGGTGACCCACCCAAGCCCAGGCAGGGTCACACATACCAACCGCTGCTAAGTTAGGTAAACCAGCACTGTGTTTCAGCACACAGATGTGTGGGATAGACACAGACTGGTGGGGTTGCCACTTTTTTCTCTCTTTTTTCCTTTTTAAATCGAAAGGTTCAGGAGGAAGTCCAACAACAGAGTACAGGCCCCAGCTCCCACATACAGAGCCAACATCAGCCCTGTATCCAGCACAAATCCCTCTGCAAACTTTGCTGGAATACACAACACATTTCCAGAATCTGAAATGGACCTAGGACAGAACTGTGAACACTAGAAGAATTGTACTACATTTATTTGTCTATGTGTGCTTGATTTATTCTACTTTTTCCTATCCTGTTTAAGTTTTTTTAGTTTAGTTAAGATTGGTCTTATTTTATTTTTTATAGTTATTTTTATTTTCTTGTTTTTGTCTGTTTTTTCCCTGTGCTTTGTTTTTCTTTCCCAACTTAGATTTATTACCTTCCTTGTTATTTTCTTCTGTTCATCTTCTGACTCTCTTTTGTCAACTATCTTGCTGCATTTCATGATACTTTCATGTGAGCAAACATAACCTCCTTTCTTTCTGGTTCATTTCAATACTCCCCTGCTTTCTCTTCCCTCCTGTGTTCTTCAGTTTTGCTTCACTTTGGTGATGATCCTCTGCTCTTCAGCTCTCCACCAAAGTGCTCCTACTGCATTAGGCATCATTCATCTCACTGTGTTGCCCCCATCCATCTTAATCCACCCCCTCAAAAGCGGGTAAAATCACTCCACTGAAGGGGAAATCATTGTATACAATTCCTGGTATATGTTGGATTCTATTACGTAATGGTGGAATTTATTCTCATAGTTAAAGGCATCCAGTTAATAGTGATCACAGTTTGGTTTTATCCAGGCTGTGCTTCACACTGATTACAGTACTTTAGCCAGGATACCTTACCTGTTCCAATCAGTTTTGCTCCCCTGTATCACAAAACTGTGATTGCATGGGGTCATTACCATCACCATAATCCAGAACCAAAGACTGTGTGCTGAGCCAAATAGCTAACACCCTTTCACCCTCAATACACTGGGAAGGTAGGTGCTTAGGATACACACGAAGACCAAGAAACACCAATGTCTAGAAGCCAGCCCTGAGAAACACTTTCTAGGGAAACACTGAAACTAGGGATTAAGCTATGTAACATAATATTATATAAGCATCAATTCAGAAAATAAAATTTAAAAGATTAGAAAGCAGAAAATGACAAGACACAGAAACAAAATGGAGCCCCAAGCCCCAGCCCACCCAGGACAAGTCCAGAGCACAAGATAGAGGAAATCAGAAGCCAACCACTGGAACTTTCTGAAATGATAACAGCAGAAGTGAGAAAACAAATGGAAGACATTGTAGAAAAATGAATATCTAAGATGCAAAAAGAAATGATTATCAAAATGAAAAACTTTAAAGCAGACACAGACTGAAAAAAAAAAAAAGATGAGCTCAGAAAAATAATGAAAGCCATGAATACCCATCATAGGAAACATTTTTTAAAGATTAAGTATAATTGATAAACTCTTAGCTAAAAGAGGGAAGAAAAGACTCAAATTAAGAATCAAGGAGGGGGGAAACAGCAGATCCAGAAGATCATCAATATAAAACTTGAAGCCTACACACTGATAAGATAGAAAATATAGGAGAAATAAGTTTTAGGACAGACTCCCTAAAACTTACGAACTGCCAAAATGAAATTATGAGAAAAAAACCATTGTAGGAAACCCAATATCAATGAATGAAATTAAAAATGTACTTAAAAACTTACCGAAAAGAAAAGCCAGGCCCTGATGGATTTCCTGTTGAATTTTACAAAAAGCTGAGAAAAGAACTAATGCCACTAATGTTGAAACTCTTTAATGAAATGGAAAGGCAAGCAATACTTTCAGAATCATTCCTGGAAGCAAGTATTACCCTGACGACAAAACCAAGAAAGAATCCAATAAAAATAGAAAACTACAGGTCAATCTCCATATTGAACGTAGAGCAAAACTCCTCAAGATGATACTGGCAAACAGACTGCAGCAAATCATTGGGAAAATTATACACCATGACCAAGTGATGGGTTTTATTCCAGGGGGAAAGGGGTGGTTCAAAGTAAGCAAATTAATAAGTGCAATACACCATGTTAAGAAGTTAAAGACAAAAACCACACGATCATCTCAATATACTAAAAAAAAAAAAAAAGCATTTGACAAAGTCCAATACTCATACGTGATAAATTGGTCCTTATCTCAAACCATTAAAAGCTATCTCTGACAAACCAATAGCCAACATCATACTAAATGGACAAAACCTGAAAGCTTTCACTTTAAAATAGGGAACACAAATAGCTCTACTATCACCATTCCTATTTAATGTAGCTCTGGAAACAGTAGTCACAGTAATTCACGAAGAAGAAATAAAATAAATAAGAATAGGAAAAAAAATAATGTAAAATCTTATTTGAAGATGGCATGATACTCTACATACAAGACCATAAAAATATCACTAGAAGACTAGTAGATTTAACAACAAATATAGTATTGTAGCTAGATACAAAGTCAACAGTGAAAAATCAATCACATTCCTGTACATAAACAAATTCACTGAGAGAAAAATTAGGGAAGCCATACTCTTCCCACCAACATAAAAAAGTGAAGCACTTAGGAATCAATCTAACAAAGGAAGTAAAAGATCTATTTGTTAAAAGTACTGTCCTCTGAAAAAAAGGAGATTGAGGAGGATATCAGAAATTGGAAAGATATCCCTTTCTCATGGGTAAATGGAACCAACATTTTGAAAACGGACACACTTCTGAAACTGCTACACAGATTTACTGCAATCCTGCTCAAAACAGCATTAACATACTCTCAGAACAAGAGAAAACACTCCCAAAATTCTTTTGGAAACCAAAGTCACCTAGGAAGCAAAAGCAATACTGACCTACAAACTTAAGGCATGGGGCAGCACAATCCCTGACTTAAAATTATGCTACAAAGCTGCTGTGATCAAATCAGCATGGTATTGGAAAAAAAAAACAGATATGAGGATCCATGGAACAGATTAGAAGATGCAGACATAACTTCAAACAAACTCAGCAACTTAATCTTTGAAAAAGAGGTCAAGCATGTTCACTAACCTCTTTAATAAATAGTGCTGGAAAAACTGACTTTTCACATACTGAAGACTAAAACTAGACCTATATCAATCATCACGCTAAACTAAAATAAAAATGGATGAAAGATCTAAATATTAAAACACAAACACTAAATGTACTGTAACAGAAAGTTCCAGGATAGGCAAAGAGTTCATGAATAAAGCCCAGACTACATGGAAAATACTGCAGAGTCACCAACTAGGATCCCACCTTAATAAAACCTTGGCTCATGGAAGGAAATCATGAAAAGTAAAAATAAAACTCAGTTGGGAAACATTTTATTCAGTTGTCCCTCAGATACAGGACTTCTATCTAGATTACAAAGATGTGAAAAAGATTAGCACCCTCCAACAAATTCAAAGATCCAACCCAAAAATTGATATCTGAGATGAATGAATATGAATTTCTCAGATAAAATATCAGTGCCAAGTAAATACATGAAAAACATATTCAATATATTGACCATTTAAAAGATGTAAATTAGAGCAACAAACACTGAGATTCTGCTTCATTCCAGAAAGAATGGCTATCATAAAGAAATCAATCAATAAGAAATGCTGGAAGGGCTGTGGGGAAAAAGAAACTCCTCTCTATAGGCGGGAGTGCAGAATTCTACAATGACGGTGAAAATCAGTATGGAAATTTCTATTCCACTTCCAGCTATTCCACTTCTGAGTATTTTTCAGAAGAATGGAAAACAAGAAACCCCAGCAATATATGTGCCCCCATGTCAACAGTCGATTACTTCAGAGACATGGTAATTCTGAAATTGGGCTGAAATATTAGGCATCTTTATTTTTTGCTCCATCTTTATTTGTTGTATTAAACTGTATAGGGCTCAACTTTCTGGATGATGTGCAATATGTCCCTGGTATGGTTGGGCAGATTCGGCTTTTAGAATTCTGCTAACAGAGGAAGAGCTCTAGAAAGATAGGTTCTTGGCATTTGCTTGCATCAGCTAACGAGTGACTACTGCAGTTTAACTGTGTCCCATCCAAATCTGAAATGCTGAGAATTAATGTGGCAGTACTAAGAGGAAAAGGCTCTAAGAGATAAATGGGCTACAAGGGATCTTCCCCATTGTATGCAAGTTATGTGCTTATAAAAGAGTGTTTTTTAGCAGTTACAAAAGTTTTTGATATAGCAAGCATTCATTGTATTACAGAAGATTGAAAAGAAAATATACTGATCATGTTTTATACAAGATTGTTATTTCTTGATATCTACGTGAGGCTTTTATAGAACAACTTATTCATTAAATTTAACCTGAATAGTCTGGATGTTTTTATTTATTTTTGTTTATTTGTTTTAAGTTTTATTGAGAAACAAATAACAATGGTTTCAAAACCAATTAGTAGTACAGTTTCAATAATTAATACATTGCATATTGTTGTCTTCATAGTACAAGATGTAGACATGATATCTTGTCCAAACACTATCAGTAAAAATCTTTCTTGAATTAAGAAAAAGTAGCTGTATCTCTATCCTAACTATTTATGTATATTCAGATACAAAATGGTCCTTCATTTCACACAGTATTCAGACTGACCTTTAGATTTTCCCTTTTCCACTTCTGAGGACACAGCAGTGTTCTCCTCCTCAGGAAGATATGGCCCACCCTAGACAACTGGAACCTTGATCTTGAACTTTTCAGCCTCCACTACTATGAGAAATAAACTATTCCCCATGAATTACCAACTTCGTGATATTTTATTATAGCAGAACAAGCAGACTAAGACCAGCAAAGTAGGGGCTTGCAAAAGGAAGGGCTCTGGTATCCTTTCTTTCATGAAATAAAGCAGGAGAGAGCTAGGTCAAGCTAGGTTTTAATCAACAGGCAATGCTATGGTGAATGAAACTATATTCCAGGAAAGCTGAGATAGCATAGAATATACCCTTGTGGGGCTCAGAGCTGTGATCCAACTCTGCAACAAAAACACCTCAAGACTGGTTTTCCTCCTCAGCCTTCGGGAACATGGAAGCAGGGCTCCAAGTGCTCTGAGGTTAGATAACCTCTTGCTAAATTTTAAAGAATTCTCTAGAGTCAGTAGTTAAATAACCAATGAATTTTCCTTAATCATCTCCAACTAGGGCCCTATCTGTTCTTTTTCTATATGCTCTGTCACAAATGTTGACCAATGTCTTTTTTTTTAAATGTATTTGGTGCAGGGTCTCACTGTGCAGTTTGGACTCAGTGACCTCCCTGTTTTTAGCTTCCTCAGTGCTGGGATTACAGACACACCATACCCCGCATCAGTGGCTGGCTCAGCGCACCTGGGAGCAGAGCTGACATGGCATGTGGTTCTGGGGATTGACGTGAATATCTTTTAAATAAGTAAATTTCCTTTCATTTTTAACCCTCAAAATAGCAATCCTATACAAAACATCAATTAGTAGCTTCATTTTGATTTGGACAGTGGACGTTAGATCTCGGGTCATCCATTTGACCTTGCACTTCAGTTCATTTTCTTATAGGCTGGGGAATGGGAAGAAATGGGTGACATTTTTAATGGATGCATAGTTCAGATATGTGACAGGTAACTGTTACTTAGGTATATCAAAGCTTTTACGAAAGTAAAAATGCATCTAAAAAACTTGAATGGGAATCAATATATCAAACCACACTTTGTGTAGTGTTATGTTGCTATTGAAAGCTGTTACAAAAGTTAATATAGACAGAACTGAGTTTTTATAGGTGAACATATATTTTAAATAATTAGGATAACAGTTGTTAAGATGTAATACTATGATCTATCTATATACAAGGAAGCATAATCGACACCAAAATTTGATTGATGTCTGTGAAGCCAGTAATGGCACTGAAATATAGGGAAAAACAAAGTCCTTGCTTTTAAAACTCGGGACCTAAAATTCTACCCTAAACTAAACATTTTCTTAGGTTGCACTGTTCTTCATCTCTTCCTTGGAGTGGTGTTTCCTATGTATACAGAATTTATATCCCAGACCTTGCTCCATTATGGAAAATGAAAATGCCAGAGTGTGAGGGGTGAGAGGAAGGGCAGCTGACTTCAGACGAGAGAAGTGGGCAGCAGACAGGGAGCCACGAAGCCATGGAAAAGATCATGAAGACCAGATCAGCTGAGAAGAAAGTATATAGGATCCTACTGCCCAGCTGAGAGTTAAGTAAGTAAATCTGCAGCCCCACAGAGCCATAAAATCAGCTGCTAAGCTGAAGACTCGGAGCTAGGAAGCACCTTCGTACCATAATCTGAGTTCATTTCAAAGCCAAGGGCTGAAACACTGGGCATCTCTCTGCCTGCTGGGTTTAGCATTCCTCCCTGCTCCCCAAGCCTTTCTGTCCATCCAGATTCCTTCTCATGCCAAATTTACCATTATTGAAGCCCTTATGAACCCCCTGCTTGTTTCTTAAGAGTGCTTCTTCCTCCAGAGCTGACTTCGTAGGGTGGGGGAGCTGGCTCAGTAGAATAAGTGCTTGCAAGGGCCTGAGTTCAATCCCTGGTTCCACCAAAAAAAAAAATCCCCCCAAAAAACAAAAACAGAACTGACTTAGTTCCCTGTATTCACAGATGAAGTCTATGGTATTTGTTTTCCCCTGACCTGGCCTAACAAAATATGGCTCCTTTCTAAAATGTTCAGCTTCGTAGTGGTTATTCATAGTACAAGATGCAGACATGATATCCTGTACAAACACTATTAGTACAAATCCTTTCATTGAATTAAGAGAAAGTAGCTGTATACAACAATATGAACTGTATTAATTACTGAAACTGTCCTATTCACCAGTTTTAAAACTGTTTCATTGTTATTTGTTTCTCAATAAAATTGATAAAAAATAGATAAATAAAATAAAATGTCCAGCTGGTCTGATCAGAAGATGTAAGTCATGGGATGTTCCTAGAAGGGTATCTCTCTCCCAGGTGACTCCTTTAGCTCTCTGGTTCCTGCCCACTATGATGTGAGCAGCTTTCCTTTCGCTGTTCCCCCCTCTGCAGTGCTATTTTCTGCCTTACAACCTGTGAGGTAAAGATTGAAAACTTGAACTAAAATAAAACTCTCCTCCTTCAAAAACAAGAATCTGTGGCTGCGCAGATGAGACCAGCTTTACTCACTTCTCAGGCAAAACAGACTTCATGTTGGTTCAGGTTAGCCACAGGTCCATCCATCTCTTCTAAACATTTTCTTTTTGAGTACAGCACGGGCCCACCACTGATGGGCATGACCACTGTGGTGTGAACTTTACGTGTCAACAGGACCAGGCTAAGAGAGACAATATACCTGTTAAATTTTTCTAGGTGTGTCTACAAAGGTGTTTCTAAAGGAAACTAGAATTTGAATCTGTAGAATGTATAAAAAAGTTACCCTCATCAAAGTATTGTCCAATCTACAGGGGGAATAAAAAAAGACAGAGGAAGGCAAATTCTCTCTGCTTGAGCTGAGATCCCCATCTGTACTGCTCTTAGACACTCATGCTTCTGGTTTTCAGGTCTTCCGATGCTGGGCCTGACCCTATAGCCCTCTCTGATCTTACCCCACCATTGTCAGGACTTCAGCCTCACACAGGAGTACTTGCACTATTCATTGTTCATCTTGAGGACAGTGCATCCTGGGTGTTTTGTTATTAGTAATCATGTGAGCTGATTCCCATTGTAAATCTCTTATGTCTTCTCTGCTCCCATTGGATCTGTCTCTTGGTAGCAACGTTGACCCATACAACTAAGTGCACAGGAAATAATACTTTCTATAATTCTTTACATTAAGATTATAAAAATTAATGTTTATAGAGAATTACTAAGTTGTCTTGGGCTGTTTTATTTGTCTAAAAGCACATGATGTTGATTTTTCCTTATTGTTGAATACTTGTTTTACTGTTTACAAATTGGTGATTTGGGGGAACTTGATCAGAACAGCAGAGTGTAACTCTGATGACTAAAAAAACTTGTGTGATTGCATCCATGTGATTTATAGACCATAATGTGAACCTGGAGTTTTAAAAGGTTTTTATAATTAATTTGAGGAGTTTCAAATTAATTTATGCTTACAAGAAGATGATGTTGCCGTGTAGATACCTGCAAGTATGAATGGACGAGGGAGGAGTTACAATTATTGAAGTAGATCTTCTGTAGTTCTACTGAAAAGTCAGTGGCCACATGAGGCATAAAGGAAAATGTTGACTGAGGGTTTGGAATCCCCTGGCGGAGGGCTGCCATGTGGCTGTGACACTGGTCACGGTGCCCCTGTAGCCCATAACAGAGGCTCACCTACTCTGAAATGGCTTATTTATGGGCAATGCTTCTAGAGTGTGAGTTATGATGCTGCGGTGCATACCGTCAGTCAACTAATTTTAAAAATTACCTTTTGAAAATTCTACCATTATGTGTAAAAGTCAAGAGATTTTTGCAGAACTCCTAATTTACCCAAACCTACAAAAGCTTTATTAAATATTACCTTTTAATATCAAATGCCACTTGAGGCCTCCAGATTTTGTCACATAGCAGTTCCTTCCAACTCTAAGTCAGTTACCTCACTAAATTAGATGGAGATTCTTGCGCTAACAAGGTTAGAACTCCTGAGTAAGATTGGGTGTACTAGAGACATGCCATCCCACCATTCACTATGCATCTCCTTCCCCTTCACTTCACTAGAACGTGAACTCCATGCAGAGACTTTGATTCATTTGCTGCTATGTCCAGACATAAATGAGAACAGTGCCATTCACTAAGTAGGTACTTGATCAATAGTCTTGAAAAGTGAGCTTCTGCTTTCCTGGCAAGCGCAAGGGCCTGTGTTCAATCTCTGGCTTCCTGGATTTGGGGAGAGCTTCATTCAAGTTCTTTAAGTTAAAACCACAGAAAGAGCTTTTTTCAACCACTTGCAGTCATAGTGTCCAAGGTAGCATAGGCAAAAGGCACCAGAGTGAGTCTGAACTGAGTGTGATTGGTGCCTGGACAGAAAACATGGACAAATGACAGGGGTGGGACAATAGCAACCTGGAGTAGAGCTGAGGTGGACAGTCTAAAGCAGCCTGGGCAAGGGATGAGGGTTCTGCAAAGAGACCTGAGGATTCAGAAAGCCTGTGATTGTAGTTTCCTGAGTTACTGAAAGGAAGGAAAAGTTCAAGGATCTTGCTGAGTCTTCCCTCATTTACCTGGGTACAGATAGAAAAGAACAGAGGCTACCTTAGAATTCAGCAATAAGATTCAATAATATACACTGGGTATGTGTTATGTGCCAGGCTTGAATCGAGACCCTTACATGAGTTAGCTCATTTACCCACAGTTCTCTCTCCAACAACTGCTCTAGAGAGGTTCAACCACCAAAATCAACTAGGGAGCAGCAAAACCTGGGCTTGAATCCTGGCAGATGAGCTCTAGGGCTGCAGCCCTTCACTAATGATGAGTTCTCAGGAGGTAAGTACCAACCACACACAGGGTCTTTGGAATGGACCTTCACCAGAGAAAACAGTATTACCATTACTGTTTTCTCTGATCAGTGAAAGTTCAGTAAAGACCAGTGATAGCTCAGTAATGAATGATGACTGAGAAAATAAGAATTTTTATACACACCATGAAAATAATGTATTCCTAACATCCTCCAAATCTAAGGGCCACATCTGCCCTTGTAGGGTTTCTTCTGTTCAGAATATGGCTTAAGGAGCTCGCAGTACCTCTCGGTCTGAGGGGCGAGATTTATTTGGACACACAAGCACTCAAGAGGCATGTCCTACATCCATGTACATAAGACACAGCTCTGCCTTCCAGGTGATTTGAAATGATGACCTCACACTCATGAGCAGGCCAGTAATAAAGCTGCCCCTGCACAGGGGCTTCTGCCATTCCTAGGAGGCCTCTGTAGCGCCCATAATTTCTATTTTTGGATATTGAATCAGAAACAAGAAATTTTACCAAAATCTGCCTCAATGACCTTCTGCAACCTCAAACATACATGAAACCACATACATACATATACACACATGGGTGAACACACACAGACATGTATCATAATCCACTCAGCTACACAAAAACCACCTTGCTTAATATGTGTTTTATCCTGCAAAATGAACCATATATCTGGATAGACTTAAAAAAAATTACATCGTAGTAAGTACAAATAATATCTTTTGAGTAGACAACATAAAAGTCAATGCTAAAGCCCACTGACGTATAATGAAAATTAACATCCACTAGAACCAGTTTTTCTCACGGAGGCACTGCTCGCAGTGCCTTGCCAGCTGGCTGGGCGTGCGCGTGAGAAAGCAGACTGCTACAGTAGTCCCTGCTCCAGAGAGTTTTCTCAGCATTGCTGGCTGCTCGTGACCACGCTGCCCGGGCACCTGCAGGATCAGTCAGCTCACACACAGCTTCCCAAATGAATGACGTAGCCCCCTTTCTGTGGTTCCCAGAGACGAACATCTGCCAGAGATCAGCATATGCATCTGAGTATTAAAGCGCTCACTGTTCTAAGGCTCTGCAATTAATTTTCCCTTGGGTAAACGGAGCCAATAATGGATAAATACTAAAGGATCAAATATCTTTAAACTATCAGAGAGAGCTGTGAGTGCAGACTTTAATCCACATCAGAAGTGAGAAAGAACAAAGAAAAAAAAAATGGCAAAGGCGCTCTAAACCGTGGGTGAGGAACTTGGAACACAATTCATGCTGCTGGCTCTGTGTTGTGGCTGCAAGGGTCCAACTGATTGGGAGCAAGAAAAGGCACTTGAGTTCTATATTAACTGCATTTCAATGCTGAGTGCAGCAAGACCGAAGAAAACAAACCTTGTTCTTTTGCGACATGAAAAGTTGAGCGCAGTGGTAGGAAACCTGTGGCACGAGTGTTACTCATTTTTAAGACAAAAGACATTCATGCCTGAGTTACTTTCCTCAAATAAAGCCTTAGTATTAAGGTTTAATTGCAGCATTGGTTTAATTACTTGCATTAAGTAAGTGGGTTTGGGACTGCAGTTTGGACGTTCTCCTCCGAAGGGTCCTCTATCACTAGTCTAGGACCTTCTTGTTGTCCTCCACACGGGGGTAAACACAAGCTATCTGTTACTAACTACTCACCAAAAGTATTCCTATAAGCATCCTACTAATTGCATTTTGAGACAAAGCTCACTACAAAGACGAGCCCTGAAGAGACAGGCAATGTTGGCCTTTAAGTCCATAGCTGGCCTGCTAAGGACTGGGCCAGTCCCTGGGGAAGCTACGCAGCTTGAGTTTACCTTTCAAGTAATAATTTCTGAAGATGAGCCCTTCAGCCCTTCAGAAATCCTTATCTAATAGGACGACATGTTATTGTTCATCAGTTTCTATACAGTTCTTTCTTAAAAACAAAGGATCTATTCTTTTAGCTAATTGTGCCTCAAAAGAAGATCCTATATGTAGTCACACAGTTATTCTCTGATTTTCTTTAAAATCTGCAAAAAATACACTAAAGCATTCAGGAGGAGGTGCCTTCTTGTAACTTCTAACTATTAGAGATGCTTGCTTGCTACTTTAAGAGCATTACATAAATCAACACTACTGTGGACTGACATTCATCACAGCAATGTGTCTGTCTATCTTGTCTTCTGACTGTGGTGTGGAGATGCCCATATCCAAAAAGCTCAGAAAGAAGTTGATGGAGAAGAGCCAGGAGAAGAGCAGGAAGAGAAGTTCCTAGTGACATGCTTCTGGGCAGCCAAACTGATATGATCTCAGAAAACCCACAAAGGTTCTGCAATGAATTTCTCTCTGCCTCTGCATCTGCTGCCATTTGGAGGCAGTCACAGGGACCCTTTCCAGTAGGATTGAGGCTCTCTGTACTTGCTCTGCCCCTGAAACACTGCAAACCTCATCAAGGACAGTATTGTACTAGTTAGCTCTCTCTCTCTTTTTTTTGCTTTTCTTTCTTTTAATGTCTTTATACTTTTGTTAATTTCCCTTCCTTTTTATTAATGTTATTGAGAAACAAATAGCAATGAGATAGTTTCAAAACCAATTAATAGGACGGTTTCAATAACTAGTACTCATGGTATAAGATACAGACATGATATCCTATCCAAACAGTATTAGAAGAAATCCTTCTTCTCACTGAATTAAGAGAAAGTAGCTGTATATCTATCCTATTTTTTTTATACAGATAAAAAATGGTCCTTCATTTGTATCTCCTGTTTTTGTTTAGTTTTGTTACAGATGGGTATTCCATTGCCATTTAAATATTGTAGGTGTGTGAATTCATCAAAATATTCCAACATAGTCCAGTAGCCCACAATAGTAGTGGGTTATCTGGAGGACTGGCAATGTCAGAAGTTGTTGACTTGAGCCTTTCACAGGTCAGCACATTAATATGGCTTTATTTCTTTATACCTCGTTTTTATACTTTTCTGCTGGATGGTTAAGACCGAGTTAAAGCAACACCTATATAATAAGAAATGTAACTTTTGTATCTGATAAGGTCAGTCAAGTCCCCTCAGGATTTATCTTGCAGCCCTGTACTACAATTTGCAGATCTTTTGTCAGTGTCAGCCATGTGGATGACTCACAGTCCTTGCTTGACCAATTTGCTCTCTGTGAAAGTCTGAAGGAATGTTTTCTCTCCACGTGACTCTCCTTAGGCATACTCTACATCATTGATCACATTCCTCTGTGGCCCCATAATCTCTTTGATCAGAAAATTTGGGACACAACTGAGTTACATGATATTACAGTACAGGTTCTCTAAATCCTAAGTCTTCACTGACCTTGAAAGGCTAGGGCCAAAATGTTGTCTGTTCTTGCCGCCCTTCTTTTGCTCTAATTATTGGTCTGCAAACATAGGTTGTTAACCCTCCAGAAGAGAAGCTTAATATTACCCTACAACATATGCAGTTGGGTTTAACCTCACTATTTCTGAATATCAAATATCTTAGGCATAATATGGAACAGGTATTTTCTATCAAGTATTGATATGTTAAACTTTAAGTCCCTACAGAATATAGAGGAAAAAAAATAAAAAAAAACTATTTAAACAATATGAATAAACAATTACATATTTTTTACACAGAAATTAAGAAATCTAACCATATACAGCATTGTAGCAGGATAGTCTTGTGACTTTTTTTCTTGTCTCTTTTTTTGTTTATTACCCTTTTTAAAAATATATATATTTACTTGAGAGACAGTATGGCAGTAATTGGTATATCATGACAAGCAGTATGCATTTAAAAGGCCAGAATGACAGGCATTCCAAGCATGACCCTTCTATTACATATTGCCATCCTCAGTGCAGTTGCGTGGTTCACAGGTATCTGCATATAACGTTCACACTACCTATCTGTGACTATGGGCCACAGGACAGCACATCCACCTTGAGGGTAATCAAAGGATTTGGCATAATGCAAACTTGGGGCTCCTGTTATTGCATTCATAGGAATGAGCTGTTAGTAAAGCTGGGGGGAAATCCAGGAAATGTGGAAAGCTGTAAAAACTGTATCATATTTATCATTTAACAGGGTTAAAGAATGTTTAAGTCTTGAGAAGCCAAGCAGTAAATAATAACACATGGATCCTATAAATACCAAAATGAGATAGATAACTATGGTAGAATTGCTTTGATAAAATAAGTAGTAATCAGGAAGATGGAGAAAGCAAATGCTAAATAAATTTTACTGTCACTAGTAAAATCTACTGATTCTTATGGCTTATGTCTGGCAAATGAGTCCTTTCCATTCATGTAATAAAGACAAACTGAAAATGCAGGACATTTAAGAGATAATGGTTATATGACACTGTCAGTTTTTGCACCCTACTTAACAAAATTCCTTTTTTTTTTTTTCAGTTGTGTCATGCCATAAGTTTGCTGAAATTTTTCCTGGTACATTTATTTCTTTCTCATTTTTCAGTCAGTCTTCAAGTTAAGTATTATCATTATTTTTAAACAAGTAAAGGCTGAGAAAGGCCAGTAGAAGTGGCAAGGAAGTATGTAGAGTTAAACTCCAAACCCAGAGTACTCTGAGTCCCAGGTCTAGTTTAACACACCATTTCTCCTTCTGAAACAAAGTGGATTCCTACCTTTTAATCACCAGAAGCTTCTTTTTAATTCTTTAATTTCTTCCCATTGGATTCAAGTTCTGATACATCTGACCGGGAGCAAATGAGAAACATTAAATCACAACAAATTTTGCCATTTGAATTCACAAAAAGTTTATTAAAACTACCATTTGCCCAAAATGAGATAATAGTAAGCTGATGTAATTCTCACTCAAGTGATTTTCAGAAAGATATTATTCCCTCTACCTAGCAGGTACTGGGGCTTAAGTGAGCCATTCTGTGGTCCTCCCACACACTGGGGGACCACTGGTCTCAAAATCGCAAATGGGAAAACATCATATTCTGCATTAAAAAAAAGGAAAAAAAAGTGGGGAATGCAATTCTGCTGCTGATCGTGAAAACGTATCATCTTGGGGTAAAATCCTTCCCTATAGCCCTCTAAATCCCTCTTGCTCCAGGGTAAGCCCATTTCCTCCTAGGCCTCAGGAGAAAGGAGAACAGCTGCGGGTCCTCTTTTACTTCTTCCTTTGTGATCAGGGGGGATGGGCAGGCTTTAGGTCAGCCACCACACTGAGTCACAGCAGAGAAATTCCTAAGGAAAGCTAGGCTTGTTATTCTACTCCTTTTCCTCAACATAGTTTCTAGGTTTTCTCTTTGTCAGGCAAGTAAGGAGGTAGATTCTCTGCATCTTGACGTGAAACTTGCAGACTTGAGAAGCATCTTGCAGCACTGCTTGTATTCTTCACATAGTGCCAGCCTGAAAGAGATGAAAACCTGATATCATGATAGCTGAGACTAATATCTGTTGCTGCTGTTCCAATTGCATTTAGTACTTTTGGAAATTCTTACCTCCGGTCACAGTCATATTACCAGCTGGGGTCAAGATACCAGATGAAGGCTTCATATTTCTATCTAATTCATTATACTGATGGCTTTTATGAAGCATCTGGAGTTGGATAGACCATGTTCATGTGAAATTCATTTAGAATCATGACAAAACTGTTTTCCACTGATCAATCAAATTCTGTTCAATCATGACATGATATTTTCAGTCCTCATGGAATCCATTTTTAATGTCCCATCAAAAATATAATAAAGTTATAAAAATGATATTTAACTCAACATTGAGGAGAACCTTAGGAGCTATTCCAGGGGAAAATGTGATTTATTTCCCCACACTCCAAATCAACCCAAATATATGTTTTAAAAAATGATTCTGTCTTACGCTGCTTTAGCTCTTCACATTAAATAATGGTGAGAATAATATTTTAACTACATTCCGGTCTTCCACAGTTACTTAATGGAACTGACTTTCCAATTGTCTACTCTCTCACTGAAAAAAAAAAAGTAAAACAAAACATGTATTAAAAATATATAGGTTCCAATTTATAGGAAAGAAAATCACACAGTGGTGGCATGTGACATTAGCAACATTATTTTTAGTCAGCCCAGGTTCTTGTGAAGTCAAATTTCTAAGAAGAGACATAAGTTACTCAAAAAGTTTAGACTACAAAGATTTATTTCCTTAACAACCTTACATTTTTGTGATAAGTTTTATATCTTTTGCTGCTTGATATTTCTCTTTGGCTTCTGCTCCTCCAAAAATAGGTTTCTAGCACCATTCTCTTCCAACTTTTAGAACTAATATGAAATTAAAAAAGATCTGCTAATAACAGATACTAATAGTTGAAATTACTACTGAGAAACAGTCTTTCTTATGCCAGGATGAAGAATAGCAACCAAATGAACTAAACCAAATTTTTAAAACTAGTTATATGACCTACCACAGCATTTTCAGGTGGCAAATCCCATTCACCACCCTAATTCTATTTAATCATGAGAAAAAAATTATGTTGTGCTTTTACTGAAAATTCATTGTTTCTTTCTGCCAACTTTAATAAAACAAGGATGACTACCTGGGTGCATATATACAAAAGTAGCCAAGTAACAAGTCCTCCTTCTTATACAGCTAATAATTATTCGGGGTTTCTCAGAGCTTTCTTCACCAAAGTCAGACCTTTAAGCACCACAGACAGGATGCTCAGAACCACTTCATCTCGCTTGCAGTATTTTTTTGGCACTGCACATGCTGCATGTGCGTAGACTTCATCAAAGTGTACTGAGCTGTTTTCAACCTCCCATGGTGCCATGTGTTTGCAGGCCCATAAGGTTGTACACAGGCCACTTTCAGATATACAATTCTTCCTCTTTTCTCTCCTGGGAAGCCTTCTCAACCAGAGTTCATAACTCCGCTTTATGCCTGACCTGTCCTGAGCAATCTGTTCTCTTTGCCCTTTCTTTGGTCAAAATTAAATTCCTACACATTGCTTTTCCTCAGCACCCCATCATTACTGTCTCTTTCTTTTCAGTTTTATGAGACAAAGTCTCACTGTATACCTCAGGCAGGCTTCAAATTTTCAATCCTCATACCTCATTCTCCTGAGTGCCACCCTATGTTGTCAATATTTTCTGTCCTTCCTACCACATAGGAAATCTATGAGATTTTGAAAAGAGTAAAAAACTAGCATAATCATGTATGATTATAACCCTAGATGTCTCTAAGGGTGAAGCAGAAGAGTCTAAAGTTTGAGCCCAGTCTGAGCAACTTGATGAAACTACATCAAAATTCTTTTTCTTTTACTTTTTTCTCTTTTTTTTTTTTTTACTTTAAATGTATTTAGTACAAGGTCTATAGGGTCTACTATACACATCAGATTTGTAGGGAGGCTCCTGTTTTCAGCCTCCCAAGTGCTGGGATTACAGGCACACATCACCATGCCCAGTCTCAGTCACCCTCTCAGCACACCCACCAGAGCAGGACTGGCACAGCATACCAAGGATTGAACTCCAGCTCCTGTATCTGCCTAAGCAGGCATTTGAACTGCTGAGCTATCTGACTGGCCCCCAAATTCTTTTTAAAAGAAGCTGGGGATATAGTTCAGTGTGAAGGCCATGAGTTCAGTCGTACACACACACACACTCACACACACACACACACACACACAGAGCATTATCTGGTTACTATAGGCTTTGATCCAGAAGAGTAAATAGCATAGCTACTAGGGAGCTCCTATCTTCTGTGGCCTCTGCTGAGGAAGTGTGAGCCATGGCGACAAGTTCTGCAGGTTCTAGGAGTACTGCATAGCCAAGATCCACAGGATCAGGCATCTCAGTGCCATGTCTACTTCACTCTGTGACATAAGTGGGTCATCAGTCTGCTTATTAAGCCACATCTGCTTGTCTGCTTATATTCTCTCTCTCTCTCGCTTGCTCACTCTCTGTCCCCTCTTTCCTATTTGTCCTATCCCAGTAATGGGGATCAAACCCAGGACTTCACTCACAATAGGTAAGAATTTTACCTCTGAACCACAGCCCCAGTCCTACTTGTGCTCTTTCAATTCAAGAGAGAGAAACTTTTTCTCTTAGCGTGTAACTAATTATTAATGGCTCCCAATTTCTCACCTCTCCTTGGGGTGACTATGCAGCTTTCTAATAACTGGTTACGGTATCTAGAGGTTTCTTTCCACAAGCTCAAATCACCATATCTATAACCATTTGTACTTCACCTGGACGTTTTCCCAGGTCTCTACCTGTGAAATCTGAAGCAAAGGACTGTCTGTATTCTCTGTATCATCTGTGATGGTTCTCTCTGATAGACCCCGTTCCAAATACACTTTATCCATATTATTGTTTCATTGGACCACACTCAGAGAAACTTGTATCTATTTAGTATCATTGAGAAGTAGAGGACAAAATGAGATAAGATGTACAGCGGTGCCTGGAAGAAATACCTAGAAAGGTGGGAGACTTGTTGAACCACAGTGTAGGTGTGAATCCAGGAAAGGAAAGGGATGGGAAGGGAAGTGTTGCATAGAAAGCATCACCACCTTCTATTAAAAATATTTCAATTAAACTAATGAGGATTCCTTCAGCCAAAGTAACTCACTGGACAGAAACAGGCCACATTCTGCTTCTTGCCATGTTGAGTGTTTGGCTAGCAGCCCTGAGAGGAACTCAGTAGTAGGTTCAGAGCATAGTACCTGAAGCCATCATCAAACACCTCCTCTTGCAGAGATGTGAGGGACAAAATTTCATAGCCTCGGACTAATCCAGCTACATGCTAGCCTTTAAAGTAAAATGTATTCAGGCAGTTCTCACTGCATATGTTTCCTATATGTATCATTTCAGTTAGTGTTATTCTGTTTCAAGTAATAACTGCTGAAGTAAGAAACGTTTTCTTCTAACAGTTCTGTTATATTAACTATCATCGTATAAACTCTGCTGCTAGCTCCTTTGTTACATAAATAACAAAGGAAATGTACATTGTTACATAAATAACAGAATGCAATCATGATGGATGACCACATGTGCCACTTCTTTCGAAGAGTCTTGGTGATGTCACCACCCACTAGTTTTTCAGCTCATGTATGGACAACAAAGAATTTATGTGTACTGCCTCCTCCACTCCCAGTGATAAATGCATGCAACAATTATAGCAATTGGGGCTGGCAAGATAGCTCAGTGGAGTAAGTACCTGCTTTGGTAAGTGAAAGGATCAGGGTTAGATCCCTGGCCCCACATGTTACACTGGCCCTGCCCCTGGGGCACACTGAGTGACCAAATGAGTTTGAGAGCGGTAGAGCACGTTGTAATTCCTACCCTGGGGAGGCTGAAAACAGGAGCATCACTACAAGTCCAAGTTGCATAGTGAGACCCTGTACCAAGTAGATAAATGAAAAACAAAAATAGAAATGGATAATGAAAGAGGGAGTGAACTGAGTAGCTTCACCTCTCTGGAGTATAAGAAGCTCACATCACTCAGAAAACACAAGATGAACTTATGCCCCTAAAGCAGAACTGTTGAAAAGGAAATTAAAATATCTTGGGAAATATATTTAAGAGAGAGATAATGGAAGATATTTGTAATATAAATCATGAACAAAAAGTAACAACAAAGTGTATATTGGTTATATAAAATACAAAAACTAACATGAAGAATATAATAGAAGGGGTAAATTATAAGTACAATAGCAGCACTTTAAAGAGCTAAAATACCTGCTTCAATATTTCTTCACAGAAAGAAAAAGTAAAAAAGAAAATACACAGAAGGAACACTAAATTTAATTTAAATCCTTAATGATACGTGAGACACAGAATTTGATTTCTTTTTATTATAAAAATAATTATGTTAATGACACAGTTATAATTCTAAAAACAAATAAATTACAGAACTAAATAACAAATTTCTACATAACCCTTTGCACATAAGGAAATTGGAGGAGGAGGGGGAGAAGACAAAATTTTAAAGAATAAAGGTTTAATATGCACAATATATGTACCAATTCCCTGTGGTGAAAATATTTATTATGTGTCACAAACATATAATAATATAAAAAATTTAAAAAAGAAATACATCTACAAAGTACCAAAAATGACCCATCACTATGTGACCCAAGATTTACAATGGTACAGAATAAATTCCAAAGCTATCTAGAGTAAAATATATTTCCTTGAACTTAACGGGACCTAAGTAAGGGCCAGCCAAATAGCTCAGTGGATTAAAGCACCTGCAAGCAGGAGCAGGGCCCAGGGGTTCAATCCCCATGCCTGCCATGCTGGCATCACCCCTGGGGTGCACTGAGACAGTGACTGAGACGGCATGGTGGTGAGCACCTGTAATCCCAGCTCTTGGGAGGCTGTAAACAGGCAGATCACTATGAGTCCAATCTGATATCCTTCCCTAAAATACAAAAAATAAAAAAATAAAAACAGGACCTAAGAATACTGCAGAATTGCATGAAAATTCCAAAGGTCACAGCAAGGAGTCCCTTTAGCATAGTCTATTCCCAAAAGTTGCATCCTCCTGCCTACATTCATAAGAAAACTTCAGAGCAGTCTACTAAATTACACTGTAAACCAGGCTCCTATACTGACCCTTAGAACATCTTTCTTCCCTTAGTGTTTTTAAAAAGAAATTCTAGTTCTCAATACTTCAATAACTTATCTTAGATAAGCTATATAGTCCTATAGCTTTCATTTTAAATTAATGATAAGTGAAAGTGAATCTTACAGAATTCTACATTAAAAATCATACAGTGCCCAAGAAGCTGGATATACATGAAACCTATAAGGATATTTTCACTTTGTTCTCTCTCTTGCCTCTTTTGTTCTGGACATAGATTTATCAGGTGAACATACAGCTTCTTGATACACATATTACTCGCCAAGTCAAAGGATAAGGGTGAGCATGCAGCCCAACAACGTGCACTTGCAGGTTTCAGCTAAGAATCCACAAAACAGAGTTCATTGTGTTCCAGTTTTTATTTAAGATTTTGGCTCCCATAATATGAACCTGTTTTGCAACTTAACAGATCAGGTAAATGGAAATCAGTCTCTCTTACACTGGTATCATTAAAAACAAAACACAAATTGGAGTTACATGTATATAATTTCTTAAAAGATCTTCAGTTGTATAATTCTGTGAGGGTCACATACAATCTGAGCTGGGACCTGCTGTCATTTCCTTCTCAAGTAAATTCCTGCTGTGCACCCTACTTCAGTTTGATTGAGTGCATCTGTATTTTCCTGGAAGCACAGAAGCAGCTCAAGGAGTTCCTGAAAGAAAACTTAAGCACACGGGCACACTGCTTACCTCCTTTAGGTATCATAGGTCACTGCACACTGATCCAGATATCGCCAGCATGTAAGAGCTTTACTGAGCTGGGCATGGTGGCATATGCCTGTAATCCCAGCACTTGGGAGGCTGAGGCAGGAGGATTGTTGTGAGTTCAAGACCAGCCTGAGCTACAAAGTGAGCTTAAGGCCAGCCTGAACTGCATAGTGAGACCCTGTCTCAAAAAGACAAAAAAAAAAAAAAAAAAAAAAGAGCTTTACTGGATTTTGGTTTTTGAATTATATGGCCCTTCTACTTAAAGTCCTGTACCGTAACTACCATGCTCTGCAGAGTGCTGAAAAGGGTTCATGTTTGTATGGAATGCTTAGTGATTAGGAAACTATTTCAGCCTAGGGATAGGGATGGGGAGTGATTTTGTATACTTTAAAATACATTTATATAAGTTATTTCTATTTCCTTCATCCAGTTCATGTCAAAAACCAACTGGATTGTAGGTATTATCCTTAGAGGTTTGGGACCATTGAAAAATGTGAGAGGGCACAGCCCTTCTTAGTTAAACAAGGTCAAATTGGATGGTGGCTGTTTGTGACTAACTCTACAGCTCACATCCTGGGGTAGTTATAGCTGGTCAAAAGAGCTAACTTGTTACAAACATTGCCCTACCATAACCTAATATTTTAGATGCAAATAGCTGTATTCTTTATCTCTAGAAGGAATAAAGAGTGTTTCCCCATTGCTTCCTGCCATTTCCTTAAGGCTGACAGTGGGTCAGCGTGATCCAAAACACACAAGTAGGACTTTAGGAATGAAGGAAAGCCAGGCAGCACAGCTCTTGCTACTTTACAGAGGAACAAGGATGGGTATTTCTGAATATGAACCCCTGAGAGAACAGGGATGAGATGTGGTGTCATGTTTTGTCTTAATGGTTAAAAGTGAGCCAAACACAGTAGGGTGAGCTTCTTAGTTCTGTCTCACCTGCCAGAGCAGCCATGGACATCAGTACCCCAACAAGCCCACAGTGGGGGAAATCCTTACCCACTTTTCTCTTTGGAAGTCACATGAACACGTTTTGTACTTGGCTCTTTTTGCTGCCTTGAGTACTAATGACCAGCAACTGTTCCTATATGCTGCATGCAGTCTACATATGACCATGTTCTATTGCCCTTGAAGAGACTCAGAAAAAAAAAAATCTTCCATAACTAGAAGGTACCTAAGGCCCCAGAATACTCTGTGTGTCAAGTGTGTTGCTCCTCCAGGGCATCAGGATGTGATCAGTGAAGTAAGGGTAGTTGTGTAATTAGTGGTCTTGAAAGTGGTCTTAAAAGTTTAAAATTACAAAAGCTACGTTTTTTGTTATATAGGTCTTGCCCTATCTTGGTCTTAACCATCCAGCAGAAAAGTATAAAAATGAGGTATATAATGCGGGACCATAATAATAAGTTGAGCTGCAAATGGCTATAGTCAACAACTTCTTCAGATGACTCTATTATTATGGACTTCTGGATTGCATTTGATTGTGTCTCTGAGTTCAGGCACCTGTAATGGTTTAATGACAATGGAGTGCCCATCTTTAACAGATCTAGACAAAAAAGGGGGATACTGGGGCCAGGGAGATGACTCAGTGGAATCAGCGCTTTCCTGGCAAGCACAAGGGCCTGAGTTCAATCCCCAGTTCTGCCAAAAAAAAAAGAAAAAAAAAAAAAAAAAACAAAGGAAGAACCATGATGTGTTTGTATAAACAGTACAGTTAGGATAAATATGCAGTGCTTATGCATAATTCTATGAGAAGCAAGATTTACACTAATAGTGGTTGGACAAGATTTTATGTTGGCTTCCAGTACTATGGACCACCGCTAGGAAAATAACAAGGTAAAAAGTATTAATCATTGAAACTGTACTATAATTCAGCTTTAAAAAAATAAGTGTAGAGCTACATTCTCTTAATTCACTGATTAGAGACATCTGCTATAATAGTGCCTGTAAGTATAATATCATGTATGCACTTGTATGATACCAAACCATTAAGAAAATAGTTTGTAAGGTATTAATTATCGAATCTGTCCTGTTAATTTGATTTGAAACTGTCTCATTGCTATTTGTTCTTCAATAAATAAATAAAATATGTACATATGAAAGAAAAAAGTTTAAGATTGCAATCAAAATGTTAGCCTCGCCTTTTTCACTACTGTTTTAAAAACAATGCCTATGGTAAAAAATTTTAAAAATGTGTAGAAAATAAAGTGTGAAGAAGGATGGGTTTGAAAAAAGGAAAATGATCTTTATACCAGGAAGTTCATGGGACACAGTGTTATCATGTTAATGAATGTATGTGATAATCTCCTGATCTAACTTAGAAGGAGCAGGTGACGTATATTGGTCCCCACTATGGTTCTTTCAGAGTTGCAGTCAGTCTTAACATTACTGTCTTAAACTTCTTTTATTCTATCTTCCCTAGATTGTCCCCTCCTCAGCATAGTTTTATCACTTTTGCTCCATTTTTTAAATCATTGTTGCATAGCACTTTCTCTTTTTTTTTTTTTTTTTGAGACAGGGTCTCACTGTGCAGTTCAGGCTGGCCTTAAGCTCATTTTGTAGCTCAGGCTGGTCTCGAACTCACAACAATCCTCCTGCCTCAGCCTCCCTAGTGCTGGGATTACAGGCATGCGCCACCACGCCCGGCTTTGCATAGCACTTTCTCAATGGCTCACCAAAGTGCTGTGGTCCGTGGGTGTCTTCTACATGTGGCAGACATCCCACTGAGTTGCACTGTTGTTAGTGCTTGCAATGGTTACTGTGTAGTCTGGTACAGTTTCAGATTCTCGGTTGCCAGACCTGCCATGATTTGAAAAGGAAGTCTATAACACAGAAAGATTTCAGGGCCAGATCTTACATTAACTAAAAGAAGGAATGTATCAGGGGATTTCCCACCAAGGCAAATCTGCTTTAGCTGTGGAAAACCAGGGGAAAAGTTTGATAGGAGAAATCACCCTGATCTGAAACAAGTTCCTTCTCCGAACAGTGACAGAAGACAAATGGGTATTGTATGTAAACTTTAAGTTCTTATGCACTCAAACTTTTTACTTAAAATATTGTCATACAGCTTTCACTTCTCAACCAAATGGCTAATGTGCTTGTGAAACTCATTTAATTCTTCAGTACTGCAAGACAACTTTTAGAAAGACATCTGAATTTTAAACAGCTTGAATTTCCATTAATAATAGGTGAAAGAATTTGGGGGTTGTAGTGCTTATTATTTGAAACCAGTCACTCATTCTGTTCTATGTATATAGCAGTAGAGACTGAGCTAACTGAATGACACCAGCGAACAGGGTTGCATTTGTGTGCTCGGAAGGTAATGGCTCTTCAGATAAAACTGCTGTGAGTGGGAATCTGTGTAAGGAACACCTGGTGTGCTTCCCAGCCATGCATTAGTGAGAAACAGGAGAAAGAATGACTTGTGGAACCACTAATGAGCCCCCGGTGAAAACACTGTTAACCTGAAGCTTCTTTTTTTTAACTTTACAATGTTTTGATTGATGAGCAAATAGTTTAGCATTCCAAATTTTCCCTTACATTAGAATGTAACATTAATTTTTTCTCCTAGCTAAAACAGTCTTGTTCCTCACTACCGTAAGTGTGTGCATTTGAAGGTCGGCTTCCATTCAGGGCATCCCGTCATGAGAAGAACATGACAGGGTGTGTCTGAAGAGTGTTTATGATCCAAAAGGTTAAAATGGAGACCACGTAGGACTTTCAAATGCTAATCAAGCACACACGTACAGTTGCATGTAACAACATTTTGAATCGTCCAATATTTTAAGAGAACCTGTCTGTTTAAAATTATAATTAATGGGCCAGCCAAATAGCTCAGTGGATTAAAGTACCTGCAAGCAGGAGCCAGGGATTCAATCCCTGGGCTTGCGGTGCCAGCCCCACCCCTGGGGCATGCTGAGACAACAATTGAGACTGGGCATGGTGGTGTATCCTGTAATCCCAGCTCTTGGGTGTCCGTAAACAGGTGAATCACTATGAGTCTGATCTAGTAGTGAGACCCTGAGCACCTTGTACACCCTTCCCTAAAATACAAAAAAAAATGTAATTAAAATATGGAAGTGTTTGGTTACTACCAGGTCTCAGGTATGAAGAACCACTGGGTCTAAGGAAAAAGAAACAACAATTTATTATTTTTCAGCATCATTCATTCTTGTTAGTGTGTGGCTGCTGTTCATGATTCATTCATCATATGTGAATGAATCCTGAACAGCAGCCACACACTAACAAGAAATTTTAAGTATACACATTTCTTATTAAGGCTAAGGTTTTGTAGTATGCAGTAACGTAATTGAACTTTTTATTAATTTGAACATTATTTATTCACAACCTTATGTGCTGCATACCTGTAATGTACTAGGTAGCAAAACAGTGCATAACTGTTAATCTCAGTGCATTCGTGGAGCTCAAAGTCTAGAGGAATTGCTAAGTACCAAACAAGAAAAATAAAACGTCCCTATAATATGACTGAGCATCACAAACGGACCGTGTAGGGCTCTGTGAGCACATATACAAGAAGAACTTTGAAAAGTTCAGGGGCAAGTTTCATTAAGTTAACAGCTGAAAGATAAAATGTAGTCACATGAAGAAAAGGACGCTCCACACAGCAGATGGTCTTTCTAGGGCTCCGAGCCAGGAGTGAACCAGGAAACAGATTCCTGGAATGCAGAAACAAAAAAAAAAATTGCTGTCATGGCTTGTATTTCCCCAGCATCTAAGTAAATATTAAATATGCTGTGAATGTTACAGCCCACTCAGGTCGTTATTTTAGTCATTAAAGATTGTGATATTAGAAAAATGGTATAATTTTGATGTAGTGCAAAGAAATGGTTCCAAATAGTAATGCTTCTTAAATCTTCATACTCTGTTTATTCAGATTTACACTTACCTATTTAATTTTGGGGTCCTCAGCCATCAATTTTAGTTTCTGGTAGTGTATCTGCTGGGAGCATTGCTCCTACTGTCAATTTTTATGTTACAATTTATTGTGGTGTGGAAATCTAAATACTACATGCTTAACTTGTTAAGAAGCAGAAAAATGTGACCCATCATAAAAATGAAAATCAGTCACTAGAAACAAAGAAATGAAAGAAGATCGTGCAGCAAGACCCAAAGGTAGATCACTCTCATAAATTGGTAAATATTTCTAAAACACATGAACATAATAATGATAAAAATAAAAGTTATAAAAATAACCAAATGGAATGACTATGTAAATTTTTTTTAAAAAAAAACAGGATTACTGGATAAGAGAAAGAAGTCACTGCACTGTATAGAAGTAAAAGCTTAGGCATGTGGAAAAATAACTTGACAAATAACAGAAACATTTTAAAATAGAACAAAACAAGACATAACGTTTAACAAGTACTCACTGGTGTGCAGTGTGGTATCATTTAGTCTTTCATATTTATATGTGCAAGACCTGGAGGGAAGGGGCAAGAAGAGGATGCTGGAAAAATATATTCAGAAAAATAATAACTGAAAAACACCATATGGGGTAAGCAGCATAAACCCACAAATCCAAGCAAGCCAATGGATGCAACCCTGTTCGCTGGTGTCATTCAGTTAGCTCAGTCTCTACTACTACATAGAACAAAATGAGTGACTGGTTTCAAATAATAATAAAATAAATATAAACCCATGCAAAACTACACCAAAGCAGAGCATAGTCATTTTTCTGAGAACTAATATAAAATTTATAAAAATAAAATTAGCAAATTATAGGAGCAGATATTAAAACATTACATGCAGAGGAATAAATTTAAGTGATTGTCACTTAACCAAAAAATAAGTGCAAATCAGAAGACAAGAAAATGACACCCGAAGGTACTGGAAAATTCACCTAAGATTCAGGAAACTACCAAGAGCCATAAACTTACACTAAGCAGTAAAATCTGAACAATTTCTAGAGTTACTACCTTTTTTATTTGCCTGTTGTACTAAAGACAGAGGACAAGAAAGTAGCTTACACCTACACAAAGAGCACATTTGCCAGACAGGCTTATGTGGGGCAGGGCATGTGGTAGAGACAGGGTTACCAAAAAAATCTGGTAAACTGGGAGATAGCTCAGTAGAATAAGCACTTTCCTGGCAAGCACAAGGACCTGAGTTCAATCCCTGGTTCTACCAAATATAAAAAATAAAAGGCAAAAAACCTGGTAAAGTTTCAGCTAAAATATTTGACATATAGTTACAGGTAAAGAATAGAGTGAAATTACACATTCACAGAGAAACATCAGTATGCGTCTGCTCATATCCACAGACCCCGCTGCCTGTTCAGAAGGATGCAGAGGCAGGGCTTGGGACTTGAGAATATTACTCCTGTGTGAAGGTATGGGAAGGAGAAAGAGCCTTAACTGATGGTACTTCCTGTGGGATAAAAGCCTCAAGCCATTTGAGGAAGAGCAGCAAACTCTGCAGTCCCTGACACCCATGGCAAATCTTTTAGAGCTTTTGATAGCAAACAACACTCTGGCCCTGCAGGACACTAGAGCCACAGGTTCAGTACCACTGCCCTGGGACCAAGGCTAGACTCTGGACCTCACCACAGTGAGGTAGTCGAGAGTTCTACAGGCAAACCCAGGAAGGTATTTAGTCCTGCTTTATGCAAAGTTAATCTTGCTTTTGTGCTAATTGGAGAGCAAGGGTCTCCCTGAATGCTATGTGCTAGGACATGACTTCTGTCACCAGGTCCGTTCCAGCCATTGAAAGGCAGAAGTGCTCACCCACTTCAACTGGGGCACAGAGACAGACCAGAAACCACCACAGCTCCTGGGGAGGGATGGAAAAATCGCTTGCACCCAGAAGCTAAGGTAGGCTCTAATGGGGACAGCATCACTGAGAAGGCCCCAACCTCTCCCTGACACTCAAGAGCACAAGCTATCTTAGAATAGGACTGAACAAGAACAATGAACGTTGTCTCCTAGTCTTCTCCCCCAAGCTAGCAAGCACTGAGTAACAAGGAACATTAGTCTAACGCATAAAAGAGACAAAACCGAACGCTGTAAGACACCTCTGAAGTACAGAGGCAAAGCCTAAAACTGACATAGAACAGAAGCATTGAAAGAAACCCTCTCAGTCCTCACCCCAAGAAAACATTGCTAAAAGCAATGAGAGCCATTAGTTCATGAGAGGAATTGTAGCTTCAGCAACACTCTGACCTTGCAAATCCAGAACTCATGTATTTTTTTGAGCAGCAGTCTTCAAAAGCATCCAGGCCATTATAAAAAAGGACGGCCAGTCTGATAAGCTTGTACGAGCCTGATAGCTTGGGCCATCCAGATAGTTCATGTGCTGGCCAGAGAGCTCAGTGGACTAAAGCACCTGCTTAGGCAGAGGGCAGTGGCCAGGGTCGATCTCTGGCGTGCTGTGCCAGCCCGGCGCCCGGGTCGCAATGAGACAGTGATTGAGGCTCAGCGTGGTGGCGCACAGCTGGTAATCCCAGTGCTTGGGATGCTGAACACAGGAGGACCAGTAGGAGTCCAATCTACGCAGTGAGACCCTGTTCATCCTGTTGACCCTGTGCTAAATACATTAAAAGAAAAAAGAAAGGAAAGATTAAGATACTCACAGATTGGCAAAGACAGAAGAGACGTGGCAGCTGAATGAATGTGGGGACCCTCTCTGAAATTCTGGACTAGAACAAAAACACTAGTGGAACACTTGGGTGAAAGTTGAATATAATATATAGGTCAGCTCATAGTATTGTACCAGTCTTAACTTGCTAGCTGATAATGTGACCATGAGTACATAGAGTGTTAGTAACAGGGGAAGCTGGGATAAGCAGAGGCAGGAACTTTATTTATTTACTTACTTACATGGTGCAGGGTCTCACTCCCCAGCTTGGACTCATAGTGGTCCTCTTGTGTCAGCCTCCCGAGCAATGGGACTACAGGCATGTGCCACCATGCCTGATTTTGGGTGGCCAACATGGCGTGGTTCCTGAGCCAACATGGCATGTGGTACCAGAGATCAAATCCCCAGGGTCCTTGCACTTGCCAGGCAGGTACCTAGACAATCAAGCAATCTGCCCAGCCCAGGAATTCTGTATTATTATCACCACTATTTTGTAAGTTTAATATTATTGAAAAAGAGGAAGTTAAAAATAACTACAATTAATCAATTAAAGTTTTTACTAAAAAATGTAAACATTTCTAAGAAAGCAAATGGGGAATTTCAGTAGATGAATGGAAACTAAAAGAGAACAAGAAAGGTGCTAGGTATAAAAATTGTTTCCAAGGGTCTCATTATTAGACCTAGCAGAGTGAAAGAAACAGGTAGCACTGGAATTTGAAAGACAGGCCAATAGGAATTACCCTTACTGAACTGAAACAAACAAACACGATGAAAAACAAAGCAAAACAAAACATGGAAGAGCTGCGGGGGAAAAAGCAAACCGTCTTATATACCGTAAATGAAGTTCTAGAATGAAGACAAAAGGTAAAAAAATATTTTCAGGTAAAATAACTGAAGATGCCACTAAATATAATCATGTTATCAGTCTCAAAAGGTAAAGAAAATAAAAGAAATACTGAAGGACCAGGCCCAAGGGGAGGAGGAATGAGGGACACACTCTATAACTGAGAGATATTTCCTTAAAAATAAATGTCAAAGAAAAAGTTTCAAGCAAACAAATGCTGAAAGAAATTTTCAAAATCAGGCATTTACTATAAAAATACTTAATGTTTTTTTCTTTCAGTACAAGGAGTATGCCTTCATGCAGTCACTTGGGCCCATATAAATTAATAATAAAACAGAACAAATGGGAGTCGACTGAATGCCTCTCTTCCTCTTTTTAAACTTTTGAGGCAGGAAACTCACTCTGGAAGATGAAAATAATCACAATAGTTTGTGGTTAATATCATACATAGATGCCAAATATATGATAATAACATGAAGAATAAAATAAAATATACTGTTGTGATGATTTTATATTATGAATGCAGTAGAATAATACTGAAAGGTCTGGCAATATCAACCCCCCCAAAAAGAGAAAACAAACACAGTAAAGAAGAAAGAAGAAAATGAAGTACTGAAATAATGTACTAAAAACACTTAATCAATTAAAAAAGCTGTAGTGAGGACAGAAGGGAATCAATCAGATGAGGAAAGTCCAGCACATGTATATTCGATTACACAGATAAGGTTTCCATTGTAAATGGTGCAATACAACAATTAAATGTCAGAGATAATCAATTAGATTTAAAACATTAATCTACCCTTTGTCTAATAGTAGAGAGCATTATAAGGACATAGAGGGCTGGGGAGATAGCTGGGCATTGCAAGCACCTGCCTGGCAAGTGCAAGGACCTGAGTCAGATCCCCAGTACCATATGCCGTGCAGGTCCAGGAAGCCCCGGTGCATGCTGGTGGCCTGAAACTGGGCAAGGTGGTTCAGGCCTGTAATACCAGAGTTGGAGAGGCTGAGACAGGAGGATCACTATGAGTCTGAACTGTGTAGTAAGGTCCTGTACCAAATAAATAAATAAATAAATAATATTTTTAATTAAAAAAAGAAATAAATACACAACATGGGCACTTATTTACTTTTATTATAGTAATATATGTACATATATATTTATTTATTCATTTATATACACATATAACACAAAACCCTTACAACACTGCAGTTCATTGACATTACATTGACAAGGTTCTACAAACACAATCACTATCTCTCATTTTTTCCTTTCACTGTACAGAAAAACTTTACTCTTGAGCAGCAATGCCCTGTTTTTCTCTTATCCTCATCCAGCGATGATGAATTTGCTGGAGTCCATGTTCCCAAGCTGCGCATGATGTCATCGTGTTACCGTCTACTCCTTTTTGAGCAAGTGCATGGCCCCTCTGTGGTATTAGCAGATATGTGGCTGCCTTGGGGTGCTGGGCAGCCTAGCTGCATGCCCCCAGAGGGCTGTGCTGGCCCCCAGGGACACATGCGCGACAGGATCACCCAGCCCCTCAGAATCTTGACTTTATCATTTGGCACAGTCATTTTCCTGTTCTAGATATTTCTCATAGGCAAAGTATATGATATTTGTCCCTTCGTTTATGGCTGATTTCACTTACCATGGTGCTGTAGGGCTTACTATTTATGGCTTTTATCACTTACCACAATATCTTCAAGGTTCATTCGTGTTATAGCACACACCAGAACAATATTTGCCTTTGTAGGTGATAAGTGCTTGGTTAACACTGGTTTAAGAGTGTAATGCTTTCCATGATTCTGGGTGCACATCATTCCATGATTCTGATATGCTTGCAACTCGGTTGCAAACAGAATTCTAGAATGAATGATGTCTTACTCACTTTCCTTGTTTCTGAGGCAAAACACCCAACCTCAACAACTCCAAGGAGGAGAAGTTTATTTTGGTCCACACTTGGCCGGCACCCTGTTGGGAAGATCCAGCGCTAGGGCCTGGCAGAGGAAAGCTTTTCAGCTCCTGGTGGACACAGAGCAGAGAAAGTAAGAAGAGGAAGAGGGAGAAACCTACACACTGGCAGCTCACACCCCCAGGGACTCGCAGGTTCCCCCCAGGCCTCTTCCAGGGCCAAGCCAGCTGTCACTCCTTCACAACTCAGTCTCCTTCTAGAAGCCTGTGAGCACAGCAGGCTGTGAGGAGATGTGTGGATATAATCTATAATGGAAGACAAACATAAGGGAAAGCACCTGCCATTGCTAGCAATGAATGAAAAATAAGACACACTCACCACCACCACATGACGTCGGAAAGTCAAGAAGGCTAATGGCTTGAAGTCGGTGCTTACACAATTGGAAGTGCCAACTGGTCAAGCAATTTTGGAAAACACTCGATCTGCACATCCTGCAACTCACAATCTACACCATCAGAAGAACACACTCAGTGAAACATGTGTTGTGATTATACATGTTTCAGTTTAAAGGCTGAATAAGAGAAAAATAATTGCTGTTTAATACAGAAAGAAAAGACAAAACCTACTTTAGATCTATCTGGCATCTGCTGTGATTCAGGATAGAAGAGTCATGATTAATTAATTTTATTAGTTAATTTCATAGTTATTGGAAAACTTATTTGCAACAAACGTTAAGTGACAATGTCCTCAGTATCTACGCACCAATAAAGAGAGCAGATGGCCAAAAGCATGGGCCTCATCTTTCCAGGCCTCTGTCATTATAATAGATTTTTGCAAACACCTTGAGAAAGTAGAAGTCAACAGTTCATTTCTAAATACCTACAGGTTAGACGCCAGAAAACCCAGACAGGATGACTGAAAGAAACAAGAGGAAGAGGTCGGGGAGATAGTTCAGTAGAAGAAGTGCTTGCCTGGTAAGCACAAGAGCCTGAGTTCAATCCCTGGTTCCGGCAAAAAGGAAGGAAGGAAGGAAGGAAGGAAGGAAGGAAGGAAGGAAGGAAGGAAGGAAGGAAGGAAGGAAGGAAGGAAGGGAAAAAGAGTGAGAAAGCCGGACCACCAAGGCAGTAACCATCAGAGGTGGGACCAAAGCAAAGCTAGAGAGGTTCTGCCCGTGGTATGTCTTTCTGCTAACTGCCATGTTCCCTCTTGCTCCTTGATCCTCTGGCTTGAAACTCCCATTAGATTCACCAACAAGGTGATTTGTTTCAAAGCCTTCACCTCTGGAAAAGGTGACAAATCTTACTATGGCACACAGCCCACCAGGGTGCACCCCCAGACCCACATTTCATCTTCCTCTGGTGCTTCAGCACCCCCCCCCAATTTCTTGATAGAGTTTCTATCTCCTTTTTCCTTCTTTCCTCCCCTTCTTTCTCTTCCTCCTGTTTTCTGTCTCTGCCTCTCTACACAGACTCACTCACACCCACGGAAGCCTCTTTGTCTCAGGGGCAAACAGGTATTCATCTCCGATGGGCTACTTTTTCCCCTTATTTTAGGAACGAAAAGCCTTATCACACTGGTACTACTGAGCACACCAAGGATGAAGGTCTTGACTCTACTAAAAGAAACCAGAAGTCTGATTCTAAGGCTGGGATGGGGAAGTGTTTCTGTCTTAATTTACTCTGTGACAATTAAGTATAATGCAATGGCTGCTTTCTCATTGGGCGTATAGTTAGAAACATAAAGTCTATAGCTCCATAAGTAGAAAGTCAATGAAAAAGATGAGAATGTAAGAGCAGAATTCTTTTGTTTTTGATCTCACTAACACTTCTGGACTTGAACCTAGGTTTTGCATGCGGCATTTTGAATCTGGAAGACTAAGTTATTTGTAATATATGGTACACCGAGGCGAGCAGTGGAGTTTACATTTGCAATGAGATCTTCCCGTGCAGGGATTGAGGGTGAACTACCATTTAACTTTCCATGTTTGGAAAAGGAACTGAAGTAAGCACTTAAATCCCTTTCCCCCCATTTTTGTAATATGAGTCAAACTGCAGGAAAGCTCTCTGCTTTCCCCACACAAAGCAAATTTTTATGTTCATATCTGGTATAGAGCTATCTAATGACCAAAGGAAATCCCAAGATCTTTTTTCTTGGAAGGCCACTTGTTTTAATGGAATAGTCAGTCTGTCAGGGAGAACGCAACACTCTTAATTGGCAGCCGCACAGCAGATGGTTCTCAGAGTCTATTGACGCACCTGAAGTGGCTAATGTTGTTATTGAAAAGCTAATATGTGGATTTCAAATTTCAGGAAACAGCATATGATGAAAACCACATTCTTAAAATTTGCAATATTGTTTAGACCTTCACAAATTACTGTTTCTCAACTTATTCTGTGAATAAAGGTATCCCAGAGAGATGCTGATAATATTCTGTATGGCATTTTTCTGCACATTTAGTTTCTCAATTCTCAATTTACTGTGAATTTAAAATATTGGAACTTCACTAATTTTGTGTTGTTTGACATCCATATCCTAGTGTCATGTATTGTGTTTGGTCAACTATTTTTTTATTAGTACATGCTTGCAGTCCACGGTGTTTATATTCTTTATGGAGTGTTGATATATATACTTACAACACATTTTAACTATATTTTTATTCCTTTCCCCACCCCTCTCCCCCCTTCCATCTTTTGTCCCTCTTTCCATTTGATAAAGATTTATCTCCAGATCTAGGTATCTCTGAAATAAAAGTCATAATGTAAATGGCTAAAATAATCTATTGCTGCTCAAATTATGGTAAGCTGTTTGGTTTCCTGTAACACTGAACCTACCTTCTCGTAATTTTTAATGCTTGATATTTCCTGCAATTTCGTTAAAGTTCCTCCAGATAAATAAGGCAGTGAATCACGCAATAACATTGTCAACATCCTAAAAAATAACTTTTTAAAACATAATAAAACCTTACAACCACTTCTGGTTAAGCTTTGATGAGCTCTAGGTCCTAACACTCTTTCCCTGACATTAGGACTAGTGTATTTTAACCTGAGAGCCTTCAAATGTTTTAGGACCCTGCTTCCTAATCTGCAAAATCTGGACTTGGCTCGCTTGGTTACAAGAGCTTTCAGCTGCGATTTACTCTCTATATCTTAATTGCAGAGTGTACAGCTACATCAGCGGTCACCAGAAACGTTCCAAAAGTAACAAATTCTCAGCAACAGTGTCTGATTCTATTGTGAAATCCAATAATTTTACAGAAGTTTTTTGCATTTTTATTTGAGTTGAACTATGCAGTTCCACTATCCTTGAACTCACTATATAACCCAGGCTGGCCTGTAAATTGTGGTAATCCTCCTGCCTCAGCCTCCTGAGTGATGGAATGTATGCAATCCCCCACCCCACAGCAAGTGTTTTTTTTTAATTTTTAAAGAATGTTAGGGGCTTGCCAGTTAGCTTAGCTGTTTAAGCGCCTGCTCATGCAAATGCAGTCAGGGGCAGGGGACCGCGGTTCGATCCCCAGCCCCACATGCCTTACCAGACCCACCCTTAAGGTAGCCTGAGCCAGCCAAGAAAAAATATTAGAAGAAGTAACCCGGAGATGGAAGTGTCAAAAGCAGCAACCTGGAGACTGTGTTGAGATTACCCCTCAGGAAACTGTGCCCTAGCCTGGCATCAGGGACAAGAACCAGAGGCAGTGCATGTGGGGCAGGGGAAGTGTGCTGACTTGGAATAGTAAGGTGATTGCTTGTTGCTGACTTGTGTCACTTCGGGTAACTTTGCATTCTCTGTATGAGGTGTGTGACTCAGCACCATGGCTCCTATCATACACAATGAAAGCTCGGACTTACCAGAAAAGATCCCTTATGATGGGAAGACCCCCGATCATCCTTGCCTCCAGCATACTCTCCTATTTTAATTATTAAGGGGTTTCTCCGACCCAAACCGTGTGTCCTCAGTTGTGTGAGTGCTCCTGTTTATCTCACGTGCTCTCCCAGGAGCACTGCCAAAGCCTGTGGGCGACCTGTTTCTCCTGTTCCACTTAGTTATGTGGGAAAGAGGATTTTTCTTGGTGCTTCACATTGGGGAGAAAAGAAAACAGGAATGCCTTCTGCCTGGAGCCCAAAGTGATTTAGCCTGGAAGAGCAGCAGAGAAATAATTGAAACTCAGAACAGCTGCAGCCCCGGCGAGGTCCTTGAATTTCTAGTAATTAAGTACTAAATGGAACTCGGCAAATGTTTCACTTTTTGCAAAGGTCATAAAACAACTGAAAAAAAAAAAAAAAACCAAAAGTGTTGTGGTAGTTTATCAAACATATATATTTATGAAATGATCATTAGCAGAAAGATGTTCTGTTTGGCTTTATTATTTTTATGCCTACATTATGTGAATTCTATCTCTGAATTTAAATGCACCAAAAATGCAAGTAGTTTGTCAAGAAACTTTAGCTTAATTTTTGGCTAAACTATTAACACAATACAAATATCTTTCTAGATATGGGTATTATTTTTCTCCAAATAGTCTTTGGGGCTATGTTTTGCTTATCATATTTATCTATCCACCCATCAATTGAAAGTACATTCCAGGCTTCCGAGGTGTGGGTTTACCTTTAGCTGAGAGTGCCTGGGATGGTCAGAGCATGTAGTATTTATGCCTTATGGCCATGAGAACGTACACCCCAGATAAGTGACAGCTTCCTTCTACCCATTACTTTGTTAATGACTTCAGAGATCCAAGAGATCTCCTTCTCTCATTCTGCTTCCCATACACAAACACACATACCACGTGTTCTTCTTAAAAAAAATTTAGGTGTTTTGTTCTATATATTGTCTTGAGTAAAAAAATAAAACAACGTACTCATCCAAGTAGCAGTTGGCTAAAATGAGTACTGGACACAACCTGAAATGACTTCAATGGCGAGGAAAGATACACAACATGGTAGATATGTAGTTGTAGCAAGGACAAAGAATCAGAAAATTACAAGGTCATGGGATGCAAAGAAAGGACGCATGAGTAATGCTCAGGATGCTGTAGGTCAAGCAAAGGCTGCAGGGCGCTAGGGCCAAGAGCTTTGTCGGCCGAAGAATGATGTTCTATGTTGCAGATTTCCTAAGTCAGGATTTAAATATTCAAAGAGAAGATGAAAGATTAGGAGTTTAGTTTTGGTCCCCTTCCTTCCTTTCTTTCCTTCCTTCCTTCCTTCCTTCCTTCCTTCCTTCCTTCCTTCCTTCCTTCCT
>PVKA01006003.1:35667-86749 GCA_004027165.1 Ctenomys sociabilis | reverse complement strand
AAACTTTTAAGATTTTTCCATTGAAATGTTAATATTATTTATGGACCTCAGGCTAAATGTATGTATACAGGAGGTGGGTAGCCAGGAAAAATCAATAGAAAAACCACAATTGTTTCAAGCTCTTGGAGTTAAGTGAATCAAACCAGGTTTATCAAATTGCCCACCAATGATTTAACAGGTAAAGCTGTCTATTTCAGTGTTCTTTTTATGTGGTAACATCCTGTTTCTCTAGAATGAGACTTATGTACAAAGATACTTGTATTTACTTTAAAAAGCCAAGTAAAAGTGCCAAAATTACACTTCTGATAAATCTCTTCTGCATTATTTGTGTGTACCTATACCTGCATGTATGTATTTACTAAAACTGATCATTTTTTCACTTTGGATTTGTTTAGAAGGATAAGATCTCAATTTATATACCTTTAAATTTTAAAGATTTACAGTATAGAACTACATTAAGTGGATTTGGCTTCTTTGTATTGTGTGTTGTGGCCTAATGCTTATAATTTATCAGTAGCTATTTTTTTTCTCTTCAGTATCACTGAGAGAAGTGATTTTTCGCCTCTGAAATTGTTTTGTGTCAGCAGGAGATATTAAAACATGTTTCTGTTCCCTCTTTATACCATCCTCTTCTATCTACTTTCCCAAGCTGCCACCTCCCTGCTGCCCCCTAACTTGTCACTCAGTTTTGTTCGCTTGGAGGTATCACTGTGATCTGATTAACAATGTGGTTGCTTTGGTCAGTGAAAAGAAGCTTTTTTTTTTTTTTTTTTTTTTTTTTAAATGTATTTGGTACAGGGTCTCACTATGCAGCTCAGACTCGTAGTGATACTCCTGTTTTCAAGCCGCCCAGTGTGGGGATTACAGCCATATGCCACCACACCCAGACTCAGGCTCAGCCCACCCCAGGTCTGGGGCTGGTGCAGCATGTGGTACCAGGGATCCAGCCCTGGTCCCTGCATTTGCCTTAGCTCTTTCACTGGCCCAAAACTATTGCTTTTGTCCCATACTTGGTGAAACGTAAAGCAGAGGAGGAGGAAATCTAAAGTGTAGTTGTGACTTCCAAGCCTATGGTGCCATTTTTCTTATAACCCTCAAGCTACTAAAAAATTGGCACTGGATATTTTATCATTAGGTACGCTCCTTATTCCAGAAGGACTTACTTTAGGCTAGGAGTGTAGCTCAGTATATAATTTAATTTGGATTAGATTGAACCCCAAAGTGAATGGTAAATTTCTATTTAAATAGGGATATGAAAATGCTGCATAACTGAAATCCTCCTCACACAATGAAGACTGAGGTTCCTCAGTGTGCTGAATATGCATCAGTGTAGGTTGTGTGTTAACCTGTGCACACACCTGAACCTTTGCCTGTCATCCAAACAAACTAGGGCTCACACAAGGCTCTGACTGGTACCTCTTGATGTGAAAGTCATGACAGTGACGCACCTGCCCACAGTTCCAAGCTATATGCACAGATGTGCCAGTGACTTGCTTCTGTCCGTCTGCCATTGCCTGAGGTGGGTGAGGCAGTTCACTCACACTGCTTTGCCACTAAATTGTATAATTTCTTAGAATTTCTAACTAGGACCTGAAAAGGGAAAAAGAAATTCTGCCTCAGCGGCTATTTTCAGTCAAGGTCATCTCAGGTAAGTCCTAAATGAAGTAAAACCATCTGAGGCAAATTTGTATAAATAGCTCTTTGATAAAAATAGGGGGTAAATGCACTGAACTAAAAATGGATCAAAGATCTAAATATTAAAACAATAAATCTGCTGGAAGATAGACTTAGTCTGAAAACACTGATGTAGGCAAAAAATTTTATGAACAAAACCCTGATCATGCAGGAACTGTAACAGATTTAACAACTGGGATCTCATCAAAAAGTTTTTTTGGCAGCCGGGGAGATAGCTCAGTAGAATGAACGCTTGCCTGGCAAGGGCAAGGGCCTGACTTCTATCCTTGGTTCCGCAAAAAAAAAGTTTTTGTGCAGTAAAAAAAACCCAGAAGTGAAGAGACAACCCATAGTGTATGAAAAAAATTTGCCAGTTCTTTTTCAGACAAAGGACTAACACAATATGTAAAGAACTTAAAAACTTCAGACTCCCACTAATTTAAAGACCCAGTCCAAGTATAGACATCAGAAATGAAGACATATCTCAGGTGAAGATGTAGAAGTGGCAAATAAATACATGAAGAAATGTTCAACATCCTTGATCATTTGAAAGGGATAAATTAGTGCTGAGATGCCATCTCCAGAAAAATCAGCCAGTAAATGTGGAGAAAAAGAAATTTCCACTCCACCAGTGGAGTGGAAACCTCTGCAAAATCAGCATGGAGATTCCTCAGAGTACAACTACTCCCATTTGACCCAGCTATTCCCCTTCTTGGCATCTCTCAAAAGAATTAAAAATATCACCACAGTGATATATGCATACCCATGTCTATAGCAGCATGGTTTATGTACTGTTCTTTGCCTGGTGTGAGAAACCAAAGGTATAAACAAGGACCAAAAATAGTTACTGGGAAATGAAAGGGAAATGTTCAAATGGAGAGGAGGAAAGGAAAGAAGTGACAAGGAAAAAAATGGAAACAAAGCTTTTGTACATAAGGGAAGAGAGGTGGGAAGGGAATAGGAATAAAAGATGTACCGTGTACTGTACAAATTCCCTTAAATGACTGTTATTTATGTCTAAGATGTATCAATAAAAAAATGAAAAAAGGAAGAGTAAAAAATATGTGCTCAGCTTATTTCTCCTAAGATGAATAAAAGCTGAGGAAATGGGTGACACTGTCACTACACTGCTTGGAAAGCAGAGGGCTGAGGACCATTAGCTTTAACTTTCACACACTGGTTTTACACATACATACACATTTTTAAGCTTTCAGAATGGAATAAAAGCAGTTATTTTGTGAATCTTTAGTAGGGCAAAGAGTTGGTGCCAGAAGTAGAAATAAGAATAATAAAGTAATGTATCCTAAGTGAGAATTCCCACATACTACTTAACGGAGATTCAGGAAGCCAAGCGTACCATAAGGGCAGGTCTGACATGGGCAAACCCCATACTGCCAGTGCCCCTCTGCTATATCCCAAGCCTTCCACCCTTATTAATAACCTTAGTTTTTTGTTTCGTTTTGTAGAGGCAGAGACTCATGGAATTGCTCAGGTCTCAAACACCCTGTCCTCCTGCTTCAGCCTCCTGAGTAGCTGGGATTACAGGTGTATAGTGCAGGGCCAGGCCTTATTCAGGGAGCTGAAAGTTACGGGTGGGGGGAAGAGAGGAGACAGAACTAACATATTACGAATATTGGTTTATTTTATCTTGTGCTTTGCTTTTGTATATGGAGCACATCTGAATATAAATCTTATAAGTTTCCTTCTGATTGAATTAAATGAACCACAGCATTTAGGGTGGTCACGTCAGCACAGCCCAGGTACCACCTCGTGCCAGCAGTCCCTCCACTGATCCCTCCACTTAAGCTGGTAGGAGGAACTTGGCCTTCCATTCACTTCCCCTCACTATGCATGAACACGGGGATCTGCTGTCCGTCTTTGAGCTCCAGGATGACTTCGTGAAGGCTCCACCTGAAAAGAAGCAAGAATGGAATCTTCTCATCCGTGACATATGGGGCAAAAGGCAGGTCCAAAGGGAAAAGAGTAAAAAGCAGTGGGTAGGAACACTGCTTCAAGTTGTTTTTAAATGGTATTTGGCCCAGTGCTGTGACAACAGAATGGGTTCATGTTAGTTAAGCAAGGCCTGGCAATGCCTGGCTGAGGGAGTGAGCAGCAGTGCAGCAAGGAGGGTAGATATTTCCCATTTTCTAGCTCACATGGACTTCAGCTCCCAGCCTGGCATCCCACCAGCTCTCCAGGCCCAGGGTCAGTGAGCTCAGGGTGAGCTGGGTGGGGGGCGGTGGCTTTTGTCCTCAGGAATTCAAACACATCCCTTCAAAAAGGAAGGGCAAACATCCCAGAGAGGCTTGCTGTGGGGGTGGTGAGTAGATGCAGCCACTGGCAACCAGACAAGAAAAGCCAATGAAGGGGTGGGGGTTTTTGCAGAGAATCCGATGAATGACTGGAGCCAGACTCAATGCCTTTATTCATCTGTAACAAGAGAGGCAGCAGGGAGAGACACTGGAACATGGCAACACATCACTAGACGTAGGCCACTATAACTGTCAAGTGTTTCAAATCCAGCAGGATGAGGAGAGGACAATTCACGAGATTGTGTTGGATAAACTGTCTGGACTGAGCTAAAAGCTTAAGCCCTGGCTTGCTGCCCAGCCATGCAGCCTTCTGCTTCAGGCTGTAAAAGCTGATTCTTATTACTGCAGTCATTTAAGACAGATACAAATGGGAAGGAGCAGTTTCCATTGGAAGGTCTCTTCCTCCTGCCCCTTTCTCCCATTCCTCCATACTTCCCTCATACCTCTGAAAAGGGGCACTTCTGGTTGACCGAGTGAGAAGATGGCCCTTTGCCTTGGGCCCAGAGACAGGAATCTTCAGCTGCAAGGATAAACAGATACAGAGTAAAGATGTCACCAGATACATTGCTGTCTCAAAAGATGTTAGAATGTGCTTTCTGGAGCCAAGCCCATAGCATTTCGGGATGAGCCAGTCTGGAGAAGCCCCTGACTTTCCACACAGCCTTCTTGGGAGACCTGCGAGTGCCATGGCCATCCTTCCTGCCACAGGGATCCACAGGCCAAACTCAGCACTTCTGGCAGCACGAGGGTCCACTCAGCAGGAAACCACCCGCACGTGCCACACTGCGGGTGTCAAGCCAAGAACCAGCGTGACAGGCTATTACACCCACTCCCATTAAGGTCTAGATGGAGCGACACTATGCTGCTAAAAAAAATTGGCAGTGACTAGCTGGGTGCAGCTGGAGGTGGGAGGGAGGCCTGGCAGTACGGGACAGGCTGTGTCCATGGGCAGTGCCAACAACTCCTGGAGGACACATGGGTGTGTGTCCTCCACAGAACATCATTTTAACTCCAAAAATAGATATTAAACTCTCCAGTTCATGTATATGTGCTAAGAGGTGCAGTGCAGATATTTGAAGATTAGTTTGTAGTACATCAAAATAAGGGACTCATGAACAAAAATATAACCTAGTGAAGAGGCATGCATGTGTGCTCACAGTACAATTTGTCTTTTCTGTTAGAAGTTTTCCATAATAAAACAGGAGAAAAACAAAGCCCAGAAGTACATTATGAAAAGGGACACTAGGTAGGATGTGGGTGTGACAGGTCTGTAATCCCAGCACTCTGAGAGGCTGAGGCAGGAGACTGCAGGTTCTAATTTGGCGTGGGTAAATTAGAAACTTAGTGAGACACTATCTCAAAATACAAACTTTTAAAGGTCTGCAGATGTAGCTCAGTGTAGCTCAATCACTAGCACTTTTTTGTTGTTTTTGAGACGTCTTACTGTGCAGCTCAGGCTGGCCGCAAGTTCACTACATAGCCCAAGCTGGAATTGAACTCACAGTGATCCTCCTGCCTCAGCCTTGCAAGTGCTGGGATTACAGGTGTGTCACCATACCTACCATAGTACCAGTAAACAAACAGAAGAGGTGGGTAACTATCACCAGCAAATTGGAGCATATTTTGTTTTGGACCATAAGTAATAGGCTTTAAGGGAAAGGAAAAACCAAAAGCAATAAGGTCTCCATAGCCACAGGGAATACATCATCAAATTCAACTAATAAAGGATCAAAAGTATTTTTTAAAAAGCCTATGCATGGCTGGTTTTCCTTGTGACTAGCCCTACACAACACCAAGTAATCACTGCTTATGGCACTTACATTGGTGTTGACTGGAGACTACCGTGACAAGCCATCATTTGCACATCTCACTGCTGGTGGCTTGAACCACTGGAGGTACATGCATGACTGTCCCCCTTTTATTAACTTAAGTAAAAAGACCAATAAAAGTGGTAAGATCTATCTATACCAACAGAGGTATATGCCTGATGGGGCAGTCCAGTGTTGAAGCTGGCTTGGAACTGTTAAAGTCAATGGCAGGATGTGTATGGTTTACTGTATACACAAATACAACCAAGCTTTGAGCAAAACAAGTTCAAAAATATGTGGACTTAATTCCGCAGATTTGGAAGTAGGACAACACTGGAGATGAAATGTAGGCACCTTCTTTTTCTCCCCACCCCCCTTTTTTTTAAGACAAGGTCTTGCTATGTATTCTAAGCTGCCCTTTAACTCAATGCAGTATGTAGCCCACAATGGCCCCAAACTACAGGCAACCCCCCGTCTCAGCCTCCTAAGTGTTGGGATTATAAGTATGAGCCACTATGCCAAGCTTTTTTCGGAGAGGGATGAGGGAAGGGAAAAGGGAGGGAAGGACAGAGCAAGGAAAAAAGGGAGAAGTGGGGAGAAAAGGAGAATGGGGGAGGAGAAGAGTGGGAGAGGAAGAGCTTTGTTGTGAAAAGGCAGATGGGGAAAAGGGGAGGAAGGGGCAGTAAAGGAGAGGAAGGGAGCCAATCGGAACATCTCATTCTGAGTGCTTCCCAAGCTCCTGCCCCATGGGTACCACAAGCACCCAGCCTAACCACTCTGCCTGCCTGGTCCTGCCTTGCATGCTGCTTACCCTGCAAGACCCCCAGGGAGGAAAGCAGGCTTTGGGGGGGTGTGAGGCTCTCAACGCTCAGGTGAGGCCCACATCTCAGCCACAGAACTATAGAGCCCCTGCTCTGGAATTTCACCTCCCTCAGTCCCCAGGCCTCCTGCATCTCCATGAGTTGACTAAACCAAATCATGTGCTATGCTTTACATTCAAGTGAGTTTTATCAAACCAAACTACAAAAAGACAAAACCTAGCATTGCAGAATGGGCTGGCATTGCAAAAGCAATGTAAATAAATAAAACTCTAAAAGGAGTGGTGAAGCCAGTTGCATCAGGATATGTACAGACTGGACAGAGGTATATTTTAAATGAAAGCAGAAGTGGTGGTTGAGGCTGCTGGTCACTCCTACCTTCAGCCCAACAAGATGGTGACACCCACTGCATTCCCTGCCACATCCATTCCCCACAGAAAACTAAGTGAAATAACTCCGTAAGAATACAGTTTTTTACATTTTGAAAGGTTCTACAGTGTGACAGGGAACAGCACGCACGCGGGCGTCAGTGATGTCCACGAGGAGGTCCTTGCTGAGTATGGGCATGCGGTGCACCTGGAGCGGAGAGCCCAGGATTTCCAGTGCCTCGTGGTGGCCATGCAGCTGCTCCAGCGCCATCTGGTAGTACTCTGCCCTGGTGAGACTTTCTGGGAGGACACAGCAAAGGGGATTAGGGGAGCAAGAACAACCAGGACTCTGCCGCATGCTGCCCATCTTCCACACCAGGCAGGCTGGCCTCGGCCTCAGCAGCTTCACTTTTGTCACCTCTCCCTGCCTCATTTCCCTTCCACTGTGGCTTGCTCAGCTTTTCTCTGAAGTGCCTGTCATTTCTGAAATCCTGTGATTCTATGACCAGCTCAGGGGCCACCTGGCCCAGGACTAGGAGGAGGGGGAGAACCTGTGACAGCTGACTAAACAGGGCTGCTTCCACTCTGATGAGGAGCAAAATAAGCCAGGTGTGGTGGTGCCCCCATCCCTGTAATCCAAGCACTCCGGAGGCTGAGACAGAGAATAACAATTTTCAGCCCAGCCCAAGCAATTTATCTATTTAGCAAGACCCCCACTTCAATACAAAAATAGGCTAAGCATAGTGGTGCACATGTATAATCCCAGCCCTCAGAAGACTGAGGCAGGAGGATCAGCCAGCCTGGGCTACTTAGTGAATTCCAGGCAGCCAACTACATAGTGACACCTGTGTCAAAAACAATAAAACAAAACAAAAGGTCTGGGAGTGCAGTTCAGTTCCAGGGCCCTGAGTTCAACTCCCTGTATCATCGGGGCAAAAATGAGGCTCAAGATACAGCAGACCAGAACATTCCCAACAACAAAATCCTCAAGCCAAGGAATGGCAGCGCTCATCTGCATTCAGGCAGAACTGCTGTGGTTCCCAGGAAGCCTTCTTAACCTGAAGCCTCCCGGGACACGGAAATCACCTCCCTGAGGGTTGAACATGTTAGAGTAGCTCCATGGAGGAGAACGGTGGTAGGCTGGTCCCCAGGAAGGACTGGTTTGGACAAAGCACACGATCAGGTTGCCCAAGGCCTACAGTGCCTTTTCACCCCTATTTTCCTGTTTTTCCCCTTTTGGACTACTGACTTCTAAATTCCTAGGAGTCTTTAAAAGATACACTCAGGACTAGTCTGTAAATTAGGGCTTTTCACTGAATAGTATGGATTTGGTCTCCCAATCTCCATAGACTTCCACTCTCAAGGAAGCCACACTGCTAATCAGGTACCACAGCTCTAAACCTCAAATACAGGCTGCTGGTTTGCATACTGACCTAGGCCACTGAGGAGAACATGACCTACCAGACCATTGAATGGACATGCAAAGACCAAACAGATGGCCAGCTCCAGACCAGAACCCACCTCAGTCCTGGAAACCATCCTCCTTTCTTTGACTGGCTAGTTTGTTGCTGAGATACGGTCTCACTATATAGTTGAGGGTTGAACTCACTCTGTAGTCTAAACTGGCCATGAACTGGCAGTGATCCTCCCATATCAGCCACCTCCCAAGCACTCGGATTACCTGTGCGCCAACACACTGACCCTTGATTATGTTTAATCTACCTGTGCCTCCCCGAGGAGTCCTGCAATGTTCTGTGATAAGAGTCAAGATCCTACTGTGTGGAGAGGAGGGGAGTTGGGGTCCCCCCTCCTCTCAGGGGGACCTCCTCTGACTCTGTTCAGTGAATCTGGCAACAGGAAAGCACTTCGCTCCTGCAGGTCCAGTCGCAGTAATGAGGATGGCCTGGGCCTGGGCAAGAGCTGCAGGCGTGCCCAATGCATTGGCCAGGATGAGACAGGACGGGGGAGAAGCTGGGTCCAGACAGCAGAGCTTTACTGTGGGATTTCTGCGACAAGGCATGGATCTTAGTAGTTCAGGAATCTCACATGCCTCAATTATCTCAATAGCACTTGAGATGGGATCAAATATCCAGTGAATGCTTAAGTTTTGTTAAAAATCCATTATGGTGAAAGGCAGATTGCTGTGAATCCCATCGAAGACCCCCCCCCCCATGGTGACACTTATCCCATCATGTCTACTACTTTCTGAAGCTGCTCGAGAAGTCCTTTATTATAAGTCTTTAGTTGTGCTGCCTTCTCTGCCTTGATGTTGTGACTCATTTCAAAAAATACCTCCCTCTTATGGTCATTCAAACTTTGGTGAAGAGCCAGAAGTCGCCTGTAGGAGACCCAGTGATGAAGGTGGAAGGGGCCACATGGTCACATCTTTATGAGCCTGCCTTTCTGCTTGGTGAGCAGGGCAGAGCACTCACCGTATTTTTCACCATTCCTGATAAAGACACTAGCAGAAGAAGACTTTTAGTGGGATGCCTGCAATCCCAGCACTTGTGAGACTGAGCAGGACGTCTGCTGTGAGTTCAACACCAGCCTATGCTACACAGTGAGACCCTGTCTCAAAAAAAACAAAACAGTGGCAAGAATCACAAGTGTGTCTGAGGCAAGGGGGAGGGTTCTGAGGTGGATTGATGGCAGCATGTCTTTTAGTGTAATAATTTTTAAATTTAAATAACATTTTGATGCCATATACACATGTGATTCAAGCAATTCTCACAGTATCTGTACATGCTGCTATTAGCCACTGCCACACAAAGAAGGCAATTGAGGCCTAGAAAGTGGACAGGGCTCCCTGCAAGGCAACACACCAAGGCAGGAGTTAGACGGGGGCTCGGGCAGGGCAACCAGCTGCAGCATGTGGATCTCACCACCAGCTGGGCTGCTGTGGCCTCTACCATGCCAAGAGGAAATGACTAGTGGGCAAGAAGGCTGAGTGTGACCCAAAAACGTGGTCGCTGTCCTGTCCTACCCATCCAGGAGGGCTGCACTGCCCTCTGCCTCACTCCTGGGCACGAACATCCCGGCCACCTCATATTCCACACTCGGGCACATGGCCAACTCTGCATGAAGAGTGAGTGGCAGGGCCACAGCGCTGTCTGGTAACAGGGACAAGCTTATGCGGCTGCGCGACTGTGAGCAGCCAAGCTGCGCAGGAACAAAGAAGCCTCCAAAAAGCCGGTTTAGAAAAAGCTAATGCCGCTCTGTCACCAATGACGTTGAAAGGACCTTCAGTGTCCTGGCTGCTGGTGCCTGTCTTTACCCTTGGTGCCATCTTGACAAGTTCAAATTTGGGTACAGTGTGGCTGGCAGCCACATTTTCAGGGATTTTTGCCATTCTGGGCTCTGCTTTTACTTTCTGCTTTTGCCACAGCCCCTTGCTTGACATCCCCTCCACTAAGGCCACAGTGGAAAATGGCATTGAAAGCAGCCTATTGCTTGAGAAAGGGCCACCTTTTCCCCAGCTGTGGCCATATGGTACTTTCCTCTTCCTTCTCTTGAATCACGGCCTCCCACCCCCACTACTGGGGACTGAACCCAGGGGCTTCACAGTGAAATGAATTCCTAGCCCTTCTTACTTTTCATTTTGAGACAGGGTGTCACCAGGCTCCAACTTGCAATTCTCCTGCCTCGGCCTCAGAATGCTTGGATTACAGGTCGGAGCACTAGAACCTCTGAAATCTTGATGCCCTGTGCGCCCAGTGGACTAAAACCCTATCTTGCTTTTGCAAGGCCTCTTATGCAAATGAGTCCTAGTCCCTTTATTATACTTGTGGCTCCCTAAGAAACAGGGATTATAGGATTAGGACAAAACTTCAGCCAGTGAAATGGCAGACTAGCTTCTAAAACAGCCCTTTCTTCCTTTCTCTAATCTGCTGAAAGCATCTCAAGCATTTCCTCTGCTAGAGGAGCAGGCTGGCAGAAGAAGGCCAGGCCCCTGGCAGTTAGTGGGACACTTACTTTGTATGAGGTAATACAGAAGGGGCCCAATTCCTGTGCAGAGAGCACTGCTGTAAAGAAGTGCCTTTCCCCAAGGAGCTTGCATGTTGCTTCTATGCTTCTAGGAGACTTAAAAACAAAAGTTACAAATTTATTAGTCAAAGATTCAGTTTTACGCCAAGGGCCTTTGCTTGAATTGGGTTGTGCAGGGAAAGGAGAGCTGAGAAGGAAGCCAGCAAGGAGGCAGACCCACCCTCTCTCTCCTGATTCCTTCCCCAGTACTGTGGCCAGTTTTGCAGCCAAAGCAGTGCTCTCCAGCAGGTGCCCTCCCGAGGGTGGCTCATGTCCAGGCCCAGGCCGCAGGGGCCTTGCCAGCCCTCTGGCCAAGCACAGAGGGAACATTCAGCCCACCATCTTGACAGACAGAACCTGGCCTGTTTGCCAGGCCCAGCACAGCAAGGAAGCATAGCCACTTTGTCTTGGGCCTGCTGGTAAACAGGAAGCTTAGCCTTCTGTGGCAAGAGCGGGTCTTGGAAGCCTGAAATGGACTGGGGCTGTCCCTGACTTCTTTCTTTCATATTTTATAAAATGTCCCCACCCCCTCGGCAAGGAAACGTTCCTTATAACTTACAGGCTGAGTGAACAGATGGAGTGATGCCAGCAAGCCCACTCCACCCTGGCTGTGACCCCCTTCCCTGAAGGCCGGGTGGGGCTGGTGCAGCACGTGGGCCTCATGAAACTGCTTCTCCTCCTGTAGCCCTTTAACCACTGCTCACACTAGCTAAGACCTTCTGGAAGGCTGTATTTTGCGTAGCCAGAAAACAGAAAAAGACCATGGCAACGGTGGCACATGACAGCAGGAAGCCACAATTCAAAAGCCCACAGGTCACATCAATGAGAGCAGCTGCTGCAGTGAGGCACACACAGCCAAGCCCAGCCCAACCGAGCCCAACCCAGCCGAGCCCAGCCCAATCCAGCCAAGGGGCTGCTTCAACCTGGCTCCACTCACTGCAATGACGGTGTCCAATCTCAGGGGACTTTTCTACTTCTTGAGACCTGCAGGAATCAGATCTCTCTTTTATGTGAAACTGCCCAAATTCTAATTATTATAGCCACCAGTGGCACCACCATCAGAGGCCTTCTAATCTGCAGCTGTGGGTCAAATCTTTCTGTGGGCTTTAATTTGCTTTAGCCTTCAAAGAGCCCTCACCCTAGGTAAGACTTAGGTAAATGACTGTCTGTGTCTGCTGACACTGCTCCAAAAATAAATGAGATTTTGGATAGAGGTGGAAATTTTTAGACAAAAGACATAAAGACACACATCTACCTTGAAGATTGAATCTTAGAACTGGTTATGCTTTAGACAACAAAGCCCTGGAAGAGGCCTACAGGTCAGAGGCACTGCAGCTAGGAGCCAGGCCAGACATGGAGCTCCTTTACTGGTCAGTATGCCAGAAAGGGTACACATAGCCTCAGCGGGTACCCCAGGGCAGAGCACAAAGAATGGTGACAGGTACTTCTACCCATTATTCCTGTAACTGGGGAGATAAACCCAGGGAAGCCCCACTGGACAAAATTCCTTATGATTAAATATATCCTTGGAAGGGTTACCATTGACCAGTACTATTTACTTCTATACTGTTTTTTCCAACTATGAAGATATGATAAGTGCAAGGAGTATGGGTAGGTGCTGTGTACAGCATACAGGGGAATGTGCAGACAGCTACAGCAGTGTGATCTGGGAAAGGCCATGCAGTTCTCATAACGAAATGTCAGGGCATCGCCAAAGAATATGTGAGTCAGACCGGCTTCATCTGAGAGAGCTCAGCTGGACCGGGTGGGGCAGGGCAGCCAGACTGTGTTAGCAGAGCCTCCCACGGTAGCTGCCACCACTTCTGAAGCCACTGAGATCGCAGGAAACAAGGCAAAAAAAATCCACCTGTCACCCATGTGAAGGACTGGCCACAAGCGAATGCTAAGGACCAGTGGAAACCCAACTGGGGAAGGGGTGCGGGGCACAGCTGCCACCTACAGTCTGACCTGACAACTCTAGCAGGTTCCAGTGGGCAGCTGGGTAGCAAAGCACTCCATTATCTTGGTCACCTCATAGCAGAACTCTTTTGAAAATCTTCAGAGCACAGTGGTCCTGTAATCAGAAAACATTCTACATTAAAACTATCTCTTTAAGCCAGGCATGGTGGTAGACACCTACAGCCCTAAAACCCTACCACCTGGGAGACTGAGGCAGGAGGATCACTGCAAGTTTGAGGACAGCCTGGGCTACACTGTGACTTCAGGCCATCCTGAACTACACAGCAAGACCTTGTCTTAACTCCTACCCACCCCCACCCCCAATAAATAAAACTTTTAAACACAGCTCTCTGGGTTCAAGAGAGATTTATTACTACTAGTGTAAACTGCAGAACATGAATAAGAAGTTACATTTAAATTCTAAAACAATCTTTGCTAAGGACCTTAGTTTTCCCCCTTTCTCTTCTGCCAACATAGGAAGAAGAAACAAAGCCCAATGGCTTCTTCTTTGTGCAGTGTACACTTGTCCTGCAGCAACCAGAAAGCCAGTATGGGTGATAGAGGGGGCAGCCGGCGACAGGTGCTGTGGCCACAGCGGATGGTGGGGCCAGGCGGCAGGTGCGGCCAGGCGGCAGGTGCGGAGGTGGTGTCAGCTGTGGCCACAGATTAGCGAGGCTTCTCAGGGGCTGGGGTGCAGCTCATTGGGACAGAGTATGCCTAGCATCTGTGAGCTGTGAGGCCCAGGGCTCTATCCCCAGTAACACACACACACACACACACACACACACACACACACACACACACACACACACCATGCATGCAACCAAAAAACTAGCATTTCAGGTTTATGAAGAAACAATGAGATAGCACAGCAAAACTACACATGGACTTGGGTAACACTGGCAGTTTCAGTGGCCACTTCTACCTTATTCTGAGTATTTTACACAAAATACTTCATCTTCACAACCCCATAAAGTATGAACCGTTACCATCCCATTTTTACATAAAAGGCATGGAGAGGTTAGGTTAAAAGCTCAAATTCACACCACACTCTATAAATGCCAGAACTGGGATTCAAACTCACTCTGGTTCTAGGGTCTATGTTTCAACCACCAAAATATTTTAAGATGTCTGTTACAGAAATAATGTAGTGTGTATATGTGTGTCGGGGGGAATTTCTTAATTCAGGATAATATGCTCTTCTTCGGGTAGTGCCGAGAGCCAGTCCCAGGGCCGCATGCATGCAAGGCAAGTGCACAGCCACGCATTGTCCCCTGGCCCCTCGCAATACCTTCCTGATGCTCCGGGTGAAGGCCTGGCAGCCAGGCCTTTCCTGCTCCTCGCCCCACAACAGCACACACAGTGTTTGTAGCTTCCCTCTTTTGTTTATGATTACTGAGGGCTGGGCTGGTCAGCGGTGAGAATATTAAAGTATCAAGATAGAAATACCCCCTTGCTCTGGACAACAATGCTGACAATTAAATAACTGCCACACACATAGGCCACCTGACAGCCCTAGTGCTACACAGCCCTGGCTGGGCACCAGGCCAGAGAAAATGTCACAGATGACACTGTCAGGGAAGCACTCAACACAGCCGGAAGCTCTGTGAAGTGCTGGAAGGGTGTGCACTGCCATTTATTTCACAATGAAATGCCCCAGGGACCTGCAGCACAGGGTTCCCACAACGGTTCAGTGCAACCCAGAGGTGGAGGAGGCCCACAAAGGGATCACCAGAACTTTCATTCTGAATACAGGAAGGTGAATAATCAGCAGAACAACAAAAAGAGGCAGAGCAGGAGTTTGAGGAGCAGGAGGGCAACAGGAAATAGGCCTGGAGTGGGGTGGACAAGGGTGTTCTTCTAAGAAACAGCCTGTCTCCAGAGCTGTATCAATGCCTTCTGGGACAGGAGTGCAGGCAACTGGGGAGAGACAATGCTGCAAGACAACCCAGAGGCCTCTGCAACTGATACAAGGCAATGCAAGGGCCAACCCTTGGGTAGCAACAAGATGGAAAGGATGGTTCCTAAAATAATTAGGATAACTTTTGCTCACAAATTTGTATAGCAGTTCATTCCCAAAATCATAACAGGGCTGAAAAAGATACACCTTATAAAAGAAGATAACAGCCAGGTGTGGTAGCACATGCCTATAATCCCTACACCGAGAGGCTGAGGCAGGAAGATTCCAAGTCTGAGCCAGCCTAAGCAATTTAGTGAGACCTTGTTTCAAAATAAAAAAAGCAAAAGGGATGGGAAGGTCCTGGGTTTAATCCCCAGTACAGGAAAAAAATGAAGGAGGAAGAGAAGAAGGGAGGCAGAGAGAGGCAGGGGGATAAGGAGGGAGGGGGGGAAATGAGTTCAGGAGGGAATGAAGAGTACTGGAACACAATTTAAGAAAAGCTAGGTAAGGTTAGTGCATACTGGCCCACACTGGCAGGTGCCAGGCATCTCCTGAAGGTACACCCAATGCTGGGCACCTCACACACACAGGGCTCGTGATCCACTGAAGTGGACCAGGTGGTGCCTGGGTGCAATCCCTTCTCTGAGTGAGTCCAGACGCTTCAGAAAGAGCTTTCCCTGAGAGACTCAGAAAGGATTCTCTATAGAGGCTGGTATTGCAAACAACATCCTGGAAACTAAAAGCAAAACACAGTTCTGAATTTCCAAAGACCTATTTTTCATAACATTCAATAATGAAAGCCATATAGCCCCAGTGGGGGGAAAAACAAAACAAAACAAAAAAAAAACCACAACTTTTTAAGTGGCTAAAAGAGTGAGGACTTGGTATAAGAGGAACAGTATGAGCTGTTAGTGCAGAGCTGGCAGCAATGACTGCCTGGGGTACAGTAGCTCACTCAAGCAGCCCAGCAGGGGTGAGCAGCCAGAAGCAGGCAGGCAGGCAGGGAGGCTCTGCCCCTGCTCAGGTGGCAGAATTTTTGGAGACAGGTTGTCCCTATGTGTGTAATTCAGGCTGATCTTGAACTCATTATATGGCCAAGGAACTTGTAGCTATCCTCCTGCCTTGGCCTCCCAAGCACTATGATTAGGGGCACATGGCACCATGCCTGCCCTTGATCATCTTAAACAGTTTCAGGGTACCTACCCTGCCTGCTATATCAGAAAGGATCACCTGCTCACACACACACACAAATGAATGCACTGTAGAAAAATATTTTAGGTTACCTCCACGAATGTTACATCTTACAATTAAGCCTGCTGCTAAGCCGGGCATGGTGGTGCATGCCTGTAATCCCAGCACTCAGGAGGCTGAGGCAGGAGGATTGTTGTGAGTTCGAGACCAGCCTGAGCTACAAAGTGACCTTAAGGCCAGCCTGAACTGCATAGAAATTAAGCCTGCTGCTAAGAATTAAAAATTTAATAATTTGATATATTTCCTTGAATAAATTCAAATTATTAGTTTACTATACTACTAAATGAGGGTAGATTTTGATTTATGATTAATCAAAAAGAGAAGCTTATGTTTTGTTCTGTTTTATTTGCAATACTAGGACTGAACCACCCATCCTTGCACTGAAGTACGTCCACCAGACCTTCTGTATTTTTATTTTGAGACAGAGCCTAAACTGGCCAGGCTAGGCTGAAACTTTACTAAACCTCCCAACGTGCAGAAATACCAGGTCTCAGCTACAGTGCCTGGCTGGTTACATCCTCCTACAGAATCCAAGGGACTTGTTAACTCTGGAAAGCACATCAAAGTACAGGCCAAGGTTTCCCAAGAAAGCAGCCCCAGCTATGCTCTGATACACAAAGGGGTGGCCTCGGCCTCCAGAGATAATGGTTACAAGTCACTTTCAAGATACCGAAGGCCTTTCTGAAGCCAGAGGACAGGAACACAAAACAGATGCCAGCAGCCACTCAAGTGGGCACAGGCTGGAATCTCTTCCTGCTGGCCTTGCCCTGAGCCCACCAGGATGAAGGAAGCCTACAGGAAGCAGCAGGAGGGCAAGAAGAAAAGCAGCAGCAGGAGCAGCTTCAACCTGGATGGGCACCAGAATACCTAAAGAGTTACAAATCTGACAGAAAAAGAGAAGCCAGAGATATACAGAAGTCCAGGGTACATCCTGACCAATTAATAGAGAATCCGCACTAATAGAGTCCATATGAGTGAAAGTCAAGCACTGGTATTTTTTAATGTCCTTCAAGATTCCTAATCTGCAGCTGAGCCTGGGACTAGTGTATTAGGAACAAGGTAAGTAAAGGAGCACAGGGCCTGGGTTTCAAAGGTGGTTAATCAATCCTTTTAGAAGTCAGAGAACATAGCTCTGTACTCCATCCTTGCTACAAACACCCTCCAGTCTTTCATATCTTGAGCAATTTAGGGCTTGTGGGTCAGACCCCATCTTCTCAAGGGATCTGGTACTGGGTACAAAGCAAGCCACACTAAGAGACAGCAACTGCCAGTGGCAGTATCAAAGAAAGATCTGCCAATCTCCAAGGTAAACTCCAAGAGGTAGAGCAGGACATTCTCCCAAAATGGCAGCCAACCCAAACCCACTGAGAACAGGCCAAGATACAGCTAAAGGCCTGAGTGCCACGGACTGGGAAGTGCTCAGTGATAGAGGCGTTCCCAGCACACACAGCCCTGGGTTCTATCACTAGCACCACAGAAATGTAAAAGCATGGATGCAAAAGATGTTAATGGACAAAAATTATATAGACTTAGGCAGCAAGATGTAATGTTTTAACATATGCATGTATTGTGGAATGATTCAGTCAAGCCAACTGACATATCCACTTCCTCATATACCTATCCTTTTAGGGCAGAAACACTTGAAACTCACTCAGCAATTTTGAAATACGCATTATTATTAAACTACAGTCACCACACTGGGCCATTGATCCCATTCTTCCTAAGTAATGAAAATCTGTACACCATAACCGACATCTCCCCATCCTCCCTCCCCCAAGAATACTTAATTTGTAAGAGGCATTTTGTGTAGGGTATGGTGGTACACACCTGTAGTTGCAGTACTCAGGAGGCTGAGGCAGGAGGATCACTCCAAATTCAAGGCCAGTCTGGGCTTTTTTCTGTCTCAAAAAAGAAACAAAAAGAAAAGGTAATTTTCTTACATTGCACTATTACTGAAGAAGCTGAGTCTGTTTCTGTTAGGGTTTGTGTCTAGTTGTCCCCACAGAGCCTCATACAGTCCTGGGGCAGCTCCTGGAGTTTGTCATTGATTATTGTGGCTGCCCCTGCCCTGGGGCATCTAATTTGCATTACAATGTAGGGAAAGGAGAGGCCAAAGAGATGGCTCAGTGGCAGTGGAATAAGTGCTTCCCTAGCAAGCACAAGGGCCTACATTCAACCCTCAGTTCCACCAAAAAAAAAAATGTAAGGAGGGGAGAGAGGCCAGCAGCTGCCCCTTGCTCTTTGCCACCACCATGAAAGGTTGCTCTCTACCACATGCTGCTCTCTTGAAGCCAGCAACAACAGAAAAGTGACTGAAACAGTTTCCTAAAGTGATTCTTCCTACCAGCCCCAGGTTATTACACCCAAGGTTTGTCTTGTCAATATACTAGAAGCTGCATTTGCAGCTGCTACTGCAAGAACAGGGCCTAAAGCCAGCCATGGACACACCCAGCAACCTCTCCAGCAGGCCCAGTCACACCAGAGCCAGGCTTTCCCAAACCTGGGCTTCCTCAGAGTAGAGCCTCTCAGGACACAGCCTTCCCATGTGTGTTCTTCCCCTGGATGGCCTGAGGCAGGCCCAGCTCATCCTATAGCTGGGTGACTGCCAAGGGCGGGCACCATGCATGGTGTTCTATATGCACAGCACATACTTGTCACGATACCCAGGACAAAGTTATCCGACTGTCACCTCTCCTGAGCTAGAATTCCAGTGTTCTTCATTACATCTTGTTCCATGAGACACAATGAGTACCCAATGCAGTGAGTAGCAAGGAAGTTGGTCCTGGAAAGGGCAGCGAGCCACAAGGGATCTGACACTGACCCTACAAATGACAAGTACCAGGACAAAATGCCCATGTCAGAATGCACCAAGTACCAAATACCACACATTTCAAAGTAATCAAGCACCAATGTCTGACTGGAAATGGCTCAAGAAGAGCACCCAGGAGAGGCTCTGACACTTCTTCTGTGACAGAGCTGGGACACACACAGGTCTGACTCCAAAGACCACACACTTTGGGCTGAACCACAAAACCCATGTCAGAGCAGGAAATTCAAGAACAACAGCTATCTCATATAGCAGTATGTGCTGTCCAGAACCATTCCCATCTGGGAGGCAAATCCCTGCCATGGGAAGCTATTGTTTTTGTTTTGTACTTGAGCCTGAGCATGGGCACATGCCAGGTAAGGCATCCACCTATATCCTCAGCACTCTGTACTTCTTTTTTGAGATAAGGCCTTGCTAAGTTGCTCATCTTCTGAATTTGTGATTCTCCTGTCTCAGTCTTCTGGGCAGCCAGGACTACTAGCCTGAAACCCACACTTGGCTGGGAAATAGTTTGCTGGAGTGTTTTGCTTTGTTTTGAGACAGGATCTCACTATGCAGTTCAGGCTGGAGTTAACCTCACTATGTAGCCCTGGCTGGCTTCAGACTCACAGCAATTTTCCTGTCTCAGCCTCCTGAGTGCTGAGATTATAGACACGAACCACCACACATGGCAGGAAACAGTATCAATTAATATATAGCCAAGTTATTGTTTTGGAGGACAACATAAAATCAATTTAGAAACTACTGGGAGAAAAAGATGCTCCTTGCCCTCTGGTACTACTACCACTACCTTAGGAGTCCATACCCTTCCAGCCTTTAAATTCAAGCCCAGGGAATGTAAGTATTTGTGCTTAAGAAAACAGGAGTAAAACATTTAAAGCAGCTAAAACTAAAATAAAAATAGATAAGTAATAAGCAGCAAATAAAATCTTAATAGTGATTTAAATGCCAGCATTTAAGGGGAAAAAAAGTATAAATGGCAAAAGTAAAGAAATAAAACATTGGTGAATTTTTTAAAGGAATGTGCTGATTCACTCTTACAGAACACAACAGACTAGGCCTGCCAGGCATGGTGGTGCACTGCTTGTAATCCCAGCAATTCAGAATGAGGCAGGATTATCACTGAGTTTAGGAACAGCTTAGGCTACATAGTGAGTTCAAGGCCAGCCGATACAAAGCAAGATTCTGTCTCAAATAAATAAATAAAAGCATACAAGTAAACATTGAAGGAAATAAAAGAAAAAGAAAAAGAATGACTAAGAAAGTAAACATTTTAGGGTTGGGGATAAGCTCAATGGCAGAAAGCTTGCCTAGCATATTCAAGGCCCTGGGGACAATTCCCAGCACCAGAAAAAGAAAACATAAAAGAAGGTAAACATTTTAGAAATTAAGCATAAACTTGTTTGTGTGGAACATGAAACTACAGCCCGCACCTATATTCCCAGCTGCTTGGGAGGCTCAAGCAGGAGGATCTACAAATTCAAGATGAGCCTGGGAAATTAATCTCAAAATAAAATTTTAAAAAAGGCTTGGGAGCCATGTGTGGCAGCACACTTTTGCAATCCCAGCACCCTGAGAGTCTAGGACAGGAAGATGGAAGCTCCAGCCCAGCCTAGAAATTTAGAAGAAAGATTAGAAAAGAGAAAAAGAAAGAAGAGGAGAGGAGAGAACAGGAGGAGAGGGGAGAGAGGAGAGAAGAGAGGAGAGAAGATAACCTCAGGAGAAGAGAGAGGAGGGGAAGAAAGGGAAGGATAGGGGAGGAGAAGGGAGAGGAAGGGAAGAGAAAGGAGAGGTGGGGGGGCTGTGTATGTAGCTTAGTGCTACAGTGCTTGTTTACCATGTTCTAGGTCCTAGATTCAATCCCCAAAAACCACCCCCACAGGAAAAAAAAAATAGTAGAGCCATGACTCTCCTAAAACTTCTAAAAGAGAAAAGCCTCAAACATCCTTAGCCTTTCAATCCCAGCTCAGGTTATTCAGGAGGCAAGCCCTTTGTAGCTGCCCCCTTTGCAGTTAGGCCAAGCAGAGCTGAAAAGGTTACTGAAAGTTGGGCTCCCTCCCTCGGTACATGACAGTGAAGCCACAGAGAGGTGACACCTGGAGAGGGTCTCTGTGCCAACAGGATGAGCCCTCTTTAAAAATTAATAAAAGATAAGACAAGAAAAAATGCTACTGACTGTAAGAGGGCACCAGGCTACCATTTCCTGATATGGTTTCATATATTAACACATCTGTCAAGACAAACAACAGGGGAAAGGGAACAAAAAGGATCATGATATAGGGTGTGTATACCAGCTCCCCGTGGTGAGACCTCTAGATGAAACTGCCACTGACTACAGCGTCAGTGAAGAAGGACAGAAACGCACCACTGCCAACTGAACCCTGGCCTCTGACGAGGGAGGCAGCGCAGCTGCACAGGAAGTCGCGCGGGCAAAGGGCTTGGCCCCCACTCCGCCCCCCCACATGAAGTCATGGGTTGCAGCAGCAGAGTAGAAAGGAAAGCCTGGCTGGGGCCGAATGATGATTCACTCCAAGGACCAGGGAGAAAATCAGCACTGCGGCCACTTACCAGGCCGTAGAAGGGCACTGCTGCTAAGAACTGGTGCAGAGGGAATAAAGAAGTACCGTGCTGAACCTGCAGGGACAGGCACTCAGAGCACAGACATCAAGGAGACTTGTAACACACTGCGCAGAGCAAAAGCTGAATGCCTGAGGAGGAAATGAGAGTGGGGAAGTCTCCCATGATGTACAATTAAAGAACAAAAATATGAATGTGCAGTGTGAGAAAATGACAAGCACAGATTCAGGACCTAAGAGCTAACAAAGATTGTGTAACTGATGTTAAAGAAACTAGATGAATGGAACAAGAGACTAAACAGGACAGTTACAAAACGACGAAAGTACAGACTGATACTCCACTAACATTTCCTGCTGAAAATTTACATCAGTTCTTCAAAAAGGTCTAGATCTGCAAGGAATTATTAGAAAGGCCTTGCATTTCTCCACAATGAATTGCTCTCCTCATGGAATAAGTATGAACTCGTAAGAAACAGAGAACTCTAAACACAACTTTGAAGACAAGAGGAGGATATAAATTTGAACAAACAGATACTACATAATCTACACAACCTTCTTCGAAACACTAGTTGAAGGTATACTGTACTTTATCAAAAATTAAATCCAAACATCTCAAAAAATGGTACATGAGGGCTAACAGCATGCAATAAGACCAAACCGCAGACCTGTAATCCTAGCATGCTCGGGGCTGAGGCAGGAGGATCACTGTTAAGGCCAGTCTAGACTACATAATGAGTTTAAGACCAGACTGGACTACATAAGGAAACCTTGTCTCAAAAAAACCCCAAAATTAAAAATAAATAAGGTAAAAGACTAAGCGAAGTTAATTTAGATATAAATAATTACTGCTTCAAAAATGACTGAAAATATCTAGTACTTTAAAAAAGTGATACACAACATTTAAATTTATAATAGGACCTAAATATAAAATGTAAAAGCGGAAATAAAATCATACCAAAAGCATCCTTCATAGTGACTGAGATAAAGATATTTCTGGTCTTGATGTTGATAAAGAAATTTATCAAATCAAAAACCTGAAACAAATACCTTAAAAGAAACAAAAACAAATCAACCTAAGCCACAGGAACAAAGCCCCACCAACCACAAACAATAAATGTACAGGCCTTAAACTCTCAAGCTGTGGCAAGCAAGCACCACCCCTGACCTTGCACTCTTGCTGTGAATGTGGGCTGGCCTGGTGACTCACTTCCACCCAGGAGCACGAGGCTGATTAACACTGAGATGGCGTCACACCTCAGCCTCAGGGAGGCCTGGCAGTGTCTTGAGAACCCTACATACTATATAAGAAGTATACTCACCTTGCTGAAGGGACCAGTTTCCTTTTTCTTTTGTATTTAGTACAGGGTCTACAGGGTCTCACTATGTAGATTGGACTTGTAATGATTCTCCTGTTTTCAGCCTCCCAAGTGCTGGCATTACAGGAACACGCCACCACGCCCAGTCTTAATCTCAAAAGCAGTCTCAGGACACCCTGGGGGCTGGGCTGGTACAGCGCACCAAGGATGGAACCCTGGTTGCAGTGTTCTGCCTAAGCAGGCTCTTTAATCCACTGAGCTATGTGGCCGGCCGCTCACTTTTCTTTTTTTGTAGTGCTGAGAACTGAACCTTGAACCCAGAGGTATACCACCAGTGATTCACATCCCCAGCCTTTTTTTCATTTTTTGGTGTGAATTGCCAGGCTGGACTTCATGATCTTCCTCACTCAGTTTTCCTGAAAACCTGAGATTACAAGCAGATAGCACTGCATGGGGCCAGAGAGATACTTGTAAAAGGCTGTGGAAGAAGAGGCCTGAGACCAGACAGAGGCGCCAGTGTTCTAACACTCTCGCTGGGCCCAGGACACCCTACCACGCACTGGCCATGTGGATGAGGCACTAGGTGAGCTACCAGAGGACTGCAGGACACAGAACATCAACAGGGAAAAGGACCATCCTCCTGTGCAGACCACCTACGACCATGGCATAACAAGAGTAATTCAGCTCCATTGAAAGGATCAAGATCTTTCAAATATATGCTATTTAACAATCAGTTAAAATGCCAAGAAAGATAAAACACAAAAGTCACATTCAAATACAAAGCAAGGTAATGTAATTTTGTTTAGTGAAATTGTTTATTGTTTCTAGTATGTTTTTTTTTCCACTTATTTTTAATTTTTTTTTTAAAGGAAGGTAGAAATATTTCAAGAGGAGAATTCAGGGCAAAAGCACTAAATTGGGACAAAGGTAGAAAAATGTAATAAGAGTATTAATATCAAATAGCACTACATCAAAATATACACATAAAGCCAAAAAATACTAGAGGTGTAATACAAACAGACCTGGGGTATAGTGTGGTTGGAGAATGTGCACTTTAAGCATGCCTAACACCCTGGGTTTGGTTTCCTCCTTCCCACTGCACACAACAGAGGACTTTAGTTTTTTTTTTAATTTCTTAAAAACTTTTCTAGGGCTGGCCAGATAGCTCAGCAGACTAAAGTGCCTGCTTCCGCAGGCACTGGGACTGGGGTTGGACAAGACAGTTCCTCTTCATTGGCACAGACCAGCCACAGTTCTGCCTTATGCAGGTGTTAAAAGCTAAAAAAGTAGAGGGTGAAGTCAGCCATGCAATTTGCACCTTCTAGACTCCATTGCTAATCACAGATACCAATTTGTTTCTTTCTGTAAATATCGTACTTAATTTTTCTAAAACAGGAGCTTTTAAGAGACTGAAGTAAATGCTTAGTGGGGCCTAACTTACTCATATTCAAAATAGTTATGGATCAGAGTCATTATTTGAGCTTTTTAAAGTCAAGAAGCACTGATATCCTAGTTCTGCGTCTTGAAAGCAACAAGATAATGGCCTTGAAATTTTCTTCAAACTATTGAGAAATCATGATTGATCAGATTTACAAAGTATAGTTCACTACACTTTCCACCAAGACATCTATCTCTAAATTGGAACTGTCCTAGAGGTAGGGGTGGGAGAAGGAAGCTGTATTATCCCAGCTGCTCTGGAGGCTGAGGCAGGAAAACTGCAAGTGGGAGGCCAGCCTGGGCAATTCAGCAAGACTTCATCTCAGAATCATTTAAAGAGCTAGGGATGTAGCTCAGTAATAGTGTTTAGTCCCTCGTACCAGTAAAGCAAAGCAAAGCAAAGCAAAACCCCAACCACAAGAACTACCCAAAAAAGCAAGTCCAACTACACAGTAGAGGTGACTTTGAGTGCTCTTTGCTTGTTGTTTTGCAGTACTAGCATTCAACCTCAGGGCTTTCCTGTGGGGGATAAGGGCTCCTCCACAGAGCTGCACCCCAGCCTAAGGAGGCTTAAGGAAAACATTTATAAATTCTGTGAAATTACTCTGCTGTCTACTTGTCCTTCACTATCCAATTCTCCCACAAGTCTCATTAGTTCTGCTTCCTATCTTGTCTGTGTATTTCTTTATACCTCCACTTCTACCAGCAAGTCCAAGCCACCACCAGTTCTGCTTCAGAGTACTGAGACAAAATGTTCTGCATTCCTTCTTTCCCTTCCTAGAGAAATCTTTTTTTAAAATGGTAAGCCAAATTGTGTAACCATTCCCTGATTGAAACCTGTGTTTAGCAGCTTCTCATGACACTTGGAATAAAATCCAGACTTCCTACTACACTCTACAAAGATCCAAACAATGGAGACCTTGCCACTTGCCCTTTACCTGCTGGCATCTCTTCCCTGCTTCCTCAGCCTGCTCTCTGCTCTTTGAAGTTATGGAGGCTGTGTGCTTACCCAGGTTCCTACACAATTCTTAGTTTCAAATCAAATGTCACCTTGGCAGAGACACCTTCTTATCACCAAGGCTATTGGCCTTTCATATTTTAGCATGTCATGTCACATGTTAAATGTTTATTTAACTTGTCAAGAGTATTCATATTTGCCACTTAACTATTTCAATGTGTTTTCTAGTATTGCTAGGTGTGGAATTAGAACTTAAAGGAAGAATGTTATACGATCATAGAAAAAGGAGGCTTTGGAAAAAATAACGTTTCATTTAGTATTTGGATTTAATAGTTTCCTATGAGTTCTAACACTTTTTTACAAATGTTTAACTTTATTGTGAATATTAAATAACTTTAAGAGACTTAACTTATTCTCAAATTACATTTTTATTACATTTTCAAGCTAACTTCTTTTCAGTGGTAACATACCTTTTAGAAAAAGGTATATTTAAGGGCTGGCCAAATAGCTCAGCAGATTAAAGCACCTACAAGCAGGCGCAGGGGCTGAGGGTTCAATCCCCGGGACTGCTGTGTCAGCCCCGCTCCCAGGGCAGGCTGAGCCAGCCATGAAGACTGGGAGTGGTGGCATGTGCCCATAATCCCAGCTCTTGGGAGGCTGTAAACAGGCGAATCACTACGAGTCTGATCTAGTAGTGAGACCCTGAACACTCTGTAGACCCTTCCCTAAAATACAAAAAAAAAAAAAAAAAGTATATTTAATAGGTTTTGTAAAATTTTAATTTTGGCTTGCATTTTAATTTTATTATTACATGTTTGCAGTTCATGCTGTTTACAATCATTTTGGATTACATATACATAACACAGCTTGTTTTTTTGTTTTTAAATCCTCTTCTCTTTCCCTTCCTCCTCCTCCAATTAATTCCCTTATCCCATTTTTATTCTTATTGCATTATTAATCTAAGGTCATGGTATGGCATTTAATGTTTACATTAATTGAGGTTATTAGGTTCCTGTACCTGGTATATCTTTATTCTAATTATTTTCCTTCTCACTGCTCATGATTTTTCCCTTGGACACTTCTCTTTGGCAAGAGATACATCTTCTTGTCCCCTTCTATGCATCCTTTATTTTATTTTTATTTCTATTTTTATTTTTTTGTATTTAGGACAGGATCTATAGGGTCTCACTATGTAAATCAGACTCGTACTGATCCTCCTGTTTTCAGCCTCCCAAGTGCTGGGATTACAAATGCATGCCACCACACCTAGTCTCAATTGCTGTCTCAGTGCATCCTGCAGGCAGGGCTGGCATGGCAGGCTGGGAATCGAACCCCAGCTGCTGCGCTCTGCCTAAGCAGGTGCTTTAGTCTGTTGGGCTATCAGGACAGCCCTTCTAGATTTACTCCTAATTTATGTATGCATTATATATTTGCATTGCAAAATGTAATTTATGTATGCATTGTAAAATGGTTGTTTTTGTATTTTATTTTCATTTAGAAGTGCTATATAGTGTTTTATATTGACCTTCTATACAGCTACCTTGGTAAATACACTTACAGCAACAGAGTAACTTGTATTTTCCATGCATACCCAATCATGTTATTTGCAAATTACAGGTTTTTTTCTTCCTGTCCAATTCATACATAATATTATTATTTCTTTTTCTTATGTGTTGCACTGACGAGGACAGACCTCAGCTATGTTGCTCACAAGAAGTCAGGTATCCCTGTCTTAACTCTGATTTCAAGGAGAAAGCCTCCAGTAATTATAGTTTACTACTGAGTATAATGCTGCTATATGTTCTCTATAGCTATCCTTTACCAGATGATATAAATTCCCTTCTATGCCTAGTTGGCTAATGCTTTTAAAAGATGAGTTTTCAAGAATTTCATTAAATGTTTGTTATGACTTATATCTAGATGACCTTTAAGATCCTCATGTGTTAAAGAAGAGGTATATTTTGGCTCAGTTTCAGTCTGTAGCCAGAAATAGAGAGGAAAAGGTACTCAATACTTGGCATTCGGGATGCAGAGAGAAAGAGAGAGAAAGGAGCCAGGGATACGAATACACCCCCCCCCCCGGGCTCACCCCCATAGACCCACCTCCAACCAGTCCTCAGTGCTAATCACATATTAAGCTATGAACTCATCAATGGGTGATCCACACAAGAGTACAGGGCCCCTATGATCCATACACATGAAAATTTGGTAGGATTTTAAAATCTAAACCATAATAAATACATAATGATATATAATCTATATCTATACATCAGAATATCAAGAATGTGAAGGACAATTCCAAATGTTGCCATGGATGTACAGTGAGTACAAGTCACATCCTGTTGGAGTATAATTGTTTTTAAAAGAAAACTGGTAGTATCAATTTAACTATGAATGAACATACCAAATAATCTAATAATTCCATTCCAAGACCTCTGCTTAATGGAAATGCATACAAATATTCATCAAAATGCACATACATATGGGGTACTTTAGAGTATGCCTATAATTTCCCCTACTCAAGAAGCTGGGGCAGGGAGATCACAAGTTCAATACAACACAGGCAACTTTGCAAGACTGTTTCAAAATAAAAAGGGCTGGGATTGTAGCACAGTGGTAGAGCACACAAATGAAGGGCAGGCACATACATGGTCTTTCAGGACCTTATTTAAAATAGCGCCTGAATCAAAATGTCCACTAACAATGCATGGTAGATGCATTCAACTTGAGATGTCGGAAGCTTAGCTGAATCAGCTCCCTGAGTCCACGCCAGGTGGTGAGAGCCCCCCCACCCCCCAGGGTGGGGAGGGACTCAGCACAAAAAGGGTGTATTAAAGGTTTTAAGGATGGCTTCTGCTGCCCGGCTTCCTTGGAGGCGTTCCGAGTACTTCCTTGGAGAAGCTCCAGTCTTCACAGCCCACTTAGAAGGGGAAGAGGCTTGATAGACACCACAGCTGCTGCTCTTCCTCTGCTTTCCATTTTCTGCCTCCATGAACTGCTGCGGTCTGCCTTGGAGCCAGAGGAGTATGGACTGACACCTCCACTAACTGTGAGCTAAACACAGTTTTCCTTTCCTAAGTTTGGGCATCAGTATTTTGTTCCAGCAACGAGTAAAAAGTAACAGACACAATGGAATAGAAAAACAATAAGAATAACTTTTGCATTTTTTTTTTTTGAGATGCTGGGTTTGTTTGCTTGTTTGTTTTGTTTTGTTTTGGTGGAACAGAGGATTGAACTCAGGCTCTTACACTTTCCAGGGAAGCACTTTTTCCACTGAGCCATCTCCTCGGCCCCAAAATACTGGGGATTGAACTCAGGACCCTGTGCTTGCCAGGCAGGCACTTATTCTACTGAGCTATCTCCCTAGCCCCTAACTTTTGTAATATTTATACAATAAAATACAGCAATGAACATGAAGGAGGATAAACTTAGAAACACAATACTGGACAAGAGATGCCAAATACTGCACAGACCCTGAAAGTGGTCAATATTTTTTTTTCTCTATTGATTTTTTTTTTAAATTGCCTCCTCAGTTTGCCCCAGAGGCAGGGCCGGCACAGCGGGCCCGGGGATCAAACCCCTGGCCCCTGTGTCTGCCTCAGCAGGGGCTTTAATCTGCTGAGCTATTTGGTCAATTATAAAAGTATTATTTTTTTGTATTTTTAAATACAATTCAATTTTTAAAATTGTAAGACAAGTCATACATTTGCAATGCATGTAGTCAAGATAAAAACTGTACCACTCTATGTCTTTAAGTGGTTGCTCCGTTCTTGCATACTCCAGAACACCTTTGCACCTTGAGCCTGAGTAGAACAGCACCATACTCCATACTGCATCCAAAATCTACCAAAAGAGCGTGAGGTTCACCTGCAGTGGAACACCTATCTCTGATAAAACAAAACAAAAAAGGGGGATATAAATAAAGGACCATTTTGAACATGTATCTATATATATATAGATATATACCTACTTCTGCATCAGTGACGCAAGTATGTATAGAGCTAGGGATGTAGATCAGAGGCTGAGTGCCTGACTAAAAGGTGGGAGGCACTGGGTTCCATCTCCAATATAGGAGGTGGGCGACAATGTTCTACACAGATATACATTCTGTACACACACACACACACACACACACACACACACAAGAACACAAGATAGTTAGAATAGGGACACACACACATACAAGAACACAAGATAGATAGAATAGGGATACACACACACACACACACACACACACACACACACACGAACACAAGATAGTTAGGATAGGAGCCGGGGAGATAGCTGAGTGGAATAAGTGCAACCCTGGCAAGTGCAAGGGCCTGAGTTCACTCCCCAGTTCTGAAAAAAAAAAAAAAAAAAAAAAGATAGGATAGATATACAGCTACTTTTTCTTAGTTCAATGAGAAGAAAGGTTTGTACTAATATTGTTAGACAAGATATGTCTACATCTTGTCCTCTGAATAATTACTATGAAAACAACAATATTCAATGTATTATTGTAACTGTCTTATCAACTTGTTTTGAAACTGTTTCATTGCTGTTTCATCTTTTCTTCTCATTAAAATGAATAAAAAATTAAAAACATTAACTTATTCTTTTTTCTCAGGGGGCGGGGGTTGGTGGGAATTGAACTCAGGCTCTCATAAGCTAAGCACATGCTCTTAACACTGAGCTACACCTTCAATGCCAATTTGGTCTTCAATTTAAATTCAAAATTTGTATTTAAGCCAGGCATAGTAGGACATGCCAGTATCCCAGCACAAAGGAGGCTGAAGCAAGAGGATCCCTGAAGGTTTGAGGCCAGCCTGCACCACATAGTGAGTTCAAAGCCAGCCTGAACTACATGGTGATGTAGGTCTGGGGGGAAGAAAAGACTTACTTAGTACCTTATAAAAAAAGGATGTTACCTGGATGAAAATGATGCTACTTCTAAAGAATTCAGTTCCTGAGAGTTATCAAGTCTATAAAGAGAAATGTCTACTAGTTCAAGGCAGAAAAAAATCCAGTCAAGAAAAGGAAGGTATGGGAAAAGAGCAGGAGATCCTCAGAAGGAATGTCCTCCTGAATCTCCTGTACTCACTGCTGCTGTCAGTGTTCTTCATGGGAAGTGGAAGGTACTAATAATACCTGCTACCCACTGATTATTTAGACCTAAATGGTCTAGCTTAGAAGACAAAGCTTCAAGCTTAGGAATTTGAATGTTTAGCAAGCACTACAGAATACATCAAATTTCTTAACTACCATATGGAAGTCTGTCTGGGTGACATAGTTTACTCAAGAATTAGAAGAGACAATCTTGTAGTGAGGGAAAAACCATGCCATGGGTCAGAGAAAAGTGATGAAGCAGGCCTTCAGTGGTACCCGTATACCTACCTCTGCATCAGTGTCACAAGTGTGTACAGTGCTAGGGATATAGCTCAGAGGCTGAGGGCCTGACTAAAAGGAGGGAGGCACTGGGTTCCATCTCCAATATAGGGGGTGGGCGACAATGTTCTAAAGGTGAAGAAAGCATGTCTGTCCCCCCCCCCAAAAAAAAACCCATTGTATTCTACACTACATTTTTAAGTCTAACAAGGGCATATTTCTAACTTTCCTACTATACTTTCACTTTCTCAAATATGACAGTTCTTTTTAAAAACTAATCCAAGATATGAAAGTAGTGGGGAACTGACACAACATACAAAACGGCTATGGGGCCCTCAAAAGAATTAAAGATCATTATCTGCACAATAAAGTATCTAATGTGCATGGCCCTGTATTCTTCTAAAACACGGGTAAATATCCAAGAGGTGAGATACTTAACAGCCAAAAAAATAATCATGAGTATTTTAAATTAATGCTTATTTGTACTAGAGGCCTAAAGAATTTTAACGGATCAGTATGATACTATGACTAACTATATTTTTCTTAAAGTGTATACTGTGAGAAAAAGTCCAATATTTTTTTCCTCTAAGTACACTCATGATAGATGACTGCATTTGAGTTATCATCACTATGGGATCACTCTGCTACTTCACACAGTCTTATGTTTTAAGTACAACAGGAGAACCCCCTCTGCTTATGTTTCTAGTCTTAATTATAATTGAAAAGTAGATTCAGTCTTAAAACAAAGACACAGTTAAATTTATACAGAAAATTGAAAATTACCATTTTTTTTAAAAAAGGTATTATTGTACAAAACAATCAGGTTTTAAGATAAAACAGACTGATTCACTGTTGAGGTTAAAGTATGTAATACTTTATATTACAAAGTATATAATCTAAGACTGGGTATGGTGGCGCATGTCTATAATCTTAGCACTTGGGAGACTGAAAACAGGAGGATCACTGTGAGTGCAATCTGTGTAGTGAGACCCTGTAGACCCTGTACTAACATACATTTTTAAAAAGTATGTAATCTAGGTAATAACTTAGATTTAACATCATGATTTAAAATAGCCTGGTTGTTGGAGCTTGGGTCTTTCCAGGTTCTTGTTCTGAACAAAAAACTAGGCAAGAAAACACACAAAAGATAATGAAATTTTACATTTATTGGAGTTATTAAAGGAAAGAAAAGAAGTAAGTGCTGCAGAATGCAGACCAGGCCATAAAAAATGCAGTGGCCATGAGGTTAATGGCAACTGTCTTTTGTATCCCCCATTCAGATGTCAGATCTAGGCCATCCTATCAAGAACCTACTTGATCTCATGCCAGAAGAACTGAAGAGAGCCTTCTCTGATTGGTACCAGGTGCAGAGCTTGAGAGTTGTTCTGCATGTGTCCTGGATCTGTGATTAATAGGTCATGCCCACTTCCCAGCAGCTCTGCAGCACCATAACCTCCTGTCTCAGCATTAAACCCCTCCTCTCTGTTCTACCCTTGGTAAAACCACTGATTTGACATAAACATTGTTCTAAATTTATGCATATCTCCAACATGCCTGTTTTCAGAGCTAGGCATCAGCTGAAATCGCTTTCCCTAGGATAATACACCTTAAGCAGAACAGTGCTCCTGACAGTAAAAATCAACTAACATTTATCATTCTATTAACATTTCCTTAGGTTCTCTCTTTCTTTTAATGTTATGTGAGAAAGCATCTTGCTATGCAGTTTATATTGGTCTTGAACTTACTATGTAACTTAGGCTGGCCTTGAACTCATAGTGACCCTTCTGCCTCAGCTTCCCAAAAGCTGAGACTACAGGGGTGCACAACCACATCCGGCTCTTCTGTTCTCCTCATTCTCATTCTCTCTTTGTCTCCGTGTCTGTGTCTGTCTGTGTTGGTCTGTGTCTGTGTGTATCTTTCTCTGTCTCTGTCTCCGTGTCTGTCTGTCTGTCTGTCTGTCTCCCTCCATACCTCCTTCCCTCTCTCTCCTATTTTGTTTTATGTGACTGGGTCTCACTATGTAGGCCAGGCTGGCCCTGAACTCACCACGTAATCTAGTGGCCAGGAACTGATAAGAGATCTTGCCACTTCAGCCTCACAAGTATTGAAATTACAGGCATGTGCCACCTTACCAGCTTCTTTTACTTTCAATTACTTCTAACTTCATAACTTCTCATATGGCTTTTCCTTTTATGGTAAAATGTTAAAAATCTGAATAGTCAAATATAGAATAGCTTATTTCAATTTATGCTTACAAGAGGTCAATGTGAAAATAGAATATTCATTCTGATATAAAATTATTCCACTATCCAGAAACAAGAAAAAAAGAAACCAATTATACTGAATACCTCCCACAGGCTTAGGAGTAAGTGGTTACATATTAATGACTTGAATAAATCACTTCTGTTCACTACAGTACCATTATAACCACTGTGAACTACAGCTTCAATAGGGGATGAATGGGGAAAACCAGGTATTATTCCCAAACAGATTTGAGCTCCTGGTCTAAATCTGTTGTGTTATTTGATCACAAAATATACTGTTTGACATCCTATTATTAATTGTGTAGGGAAAGGAACTATACCCCAATGCAGTGATGGCAGACCTTTCAGAGACCAACTGCCCAAACTGAAACCCAAAACCTACATATTTATCACACAGTGGCAACACTGCAATTAAACCTGAATACTGAGGTTTTAGTTTAGAAAATCAAGCCTACTCATACATTAACATCTTTCGTCTTAAAAACATAGTAACAAAGCACTGCAACCAGTGCCATATTGGCATTCAAGCAGTAGCTCAGTATAATTGGGTTTTCTGGATCTTTACACCTATCTGTACTTCCAAATCTTTTAAATGAGGCATGATTAAATTACTAAGTGCATAAGAACAGAACCAAACAGAACTTTCAATTAGTACAGTGTCTAACCTATATTATGCACTCAACAAATGTATGTCCAAATAATAATAATAATAAAAAAACTCATTTCTTCAGTATATTAAAGCCATTAAATGATCTTGCTTTAGCCACTCTGTCCAGGCATAATGACCCAAAGACAAATACAAGATTTATTGAAAGGGTCCCAATAAGGTCCACTGTGCTAGCACACATAGCTTATTACATAGGTTATATAATTCTTCCAGTTAATTGGTGTTTCACAAAGACAATGCAGAAATACAGAACTAGGCTACGAATATATTCCATTCTTCACTTAGTCTCTCTGGGCCTTTGTTACCCCAGGTGGAAAGCCTAAAGGAGCTATTTAAAAAATAAAGGACATAAAGCTTAAAAGCAATGTGTATTTTGTAAAAAGGAACAGTTGTGAGTTCTTCTTATGCTCTTACACTTTATGTATCATGTGGGGATAACAAAATCTTAACAAACTTTGTAATCCCAATGACTACCAGTCTCTGGAATTAAAATAAAAGGGGTTCAATAACAGCTTCCTAAACAGAATTTTTAAAAGTCTTCCTTCTCTCCCACCTAGTGAGAGCTCTAAGATTTCAGTATAATGCATTATAAATCTTTAAGTGACCAATAACTAAGATAGCATTCCATACAAATCAAATCTATTCTTAAAATTCAATTTTGACCCATCTTTGACAGATGTAGACAAAGAAAGGGGCATAGAAAGGAAGAATCATGATGTGTGTGTATGGACAGTACAGTTGGGATAGATAACACCGCGCTTCTACATAATTCTATGAGAGGCAAGATTTGCACTAATGGTGGTTGGACAGGATATTATGTCGGCTTCTAGTACTATGGATAACCACTAGGAAAATAACAAGGTAGAAAGTATTAATTATTGAATCTTTGATGTAATTCAGGTATAAAAAATAAGATACACAAACAGCTCTCTTAATTTACTGATAAGAGACATACGCTTCATGTATGCACCTTCTATGATACCAAAACATTATGAAAACAGTTTGCAATGTATTAATTTATCAAAGCCATCGTGTCAAGGTATCTTAAAACTGTCTCGTTGATAATTGTACTTCAATAAAATAAAATTTTTTTAAAAAAATTCAATTTTGAGTAAGCTTTTGTTATGTTCCATGTATTATGTGGTCCTAGAAAGATTCTGTTTGCCTAGAAGTAGACACTGGGTATTACTCATCTTGGGTATAATACAACACAATGTTTGGCATGGGAAAAGCATTTAATGTGCAATAAAGATGATTTCTTTTTTGTTTCAAAAGTGAGAAGAGCTTTATAAGGCTCTAGACTTTTAAGGGAAAGTTGTAGAAATCACCATAGATGTATAAATCTACTGGTGATATTACTGTGGGCAATGTAATAATAACCACTGCTTACTTCTAAAAAGAATTAACATAGAAATTTGCTTTGTCCATAATTTCAGCCTGATGTAATCCTCAAGTTGGAGGGTGTGATCTGTGACAAATGGACCTGAGTCAAGGAAAAGATTTCCTTCATGAGTAGGTTTTACTGAGTCACAGAGTGAGAAAATATGCAAGACTTGTATTAGTTTATCCTCAGGACACTCAAAGGCAGACTTCCTATGACCACCTCACTCCAACTAGATCTGTACACTCCACGGAGGAATCATATCTCATGTACTGAGGATTTTAAAAACACTTGATGAAACTGAAATCAACTCTTTAGTTATTATAGATATACATAATGATCACACTCACCATAGCAAACTTGTACCTGTATGTGGTATAACTTGATTCTTTTATTTTTCCTATTCCCTTACATTATTTATTTATAAAAGGTTTGTTTCTATTTTTATCTGCTTCAGGTAATTTTAAAGGTGAGTGGTCTGCCTAAGAGATTCTGTATTTTATGTTCTTTGAAAACCCCATACAGGGATAGCCCATCACAGTCTTACTTTCCTTCCCTGTCCACAGGACAGATAGCAATTATAATCACAGATACTTGCTGACTACAGGGGCTGGGGAGATGGCTCAATGGAATAAGCACTTCCCTGGCAAGTGCCTGAGTTCAATACCCGGTTCCAAAAAAAAAAAAAAAAAAAAATGAAATCTACTTGCCAGACTACAGAGTAAACACTCTCACTGTCAATACCATCATTTTTTTCCTCAATTCAGTACAACTATTGCAAGATTAGATGTAAATTATAAAAGTAAATTACTTACAAACTTTAATTCACCTTTAAGATGTAACAAATTACTATCTAAAGACTTTAGGTCCACCTCCTCCCTGCTCTGAATGGCAGGGAGATAAATGTCTGTCACAGACAGAAACATTACACTCCTAAGGAAAAAAGTGTTACACATAGTTTAAGCAAATTCACATGAAAATTCTTATCAAAGAATCCTGAATTAAAGATCAGAAAAACCATGTGGTCCATCAGTATCTCACTTGTACTATTTGAACAAAAGTATTGATCGCCATCTTTCACAGAAAAGCGTATCTTTTGTTTTCCAACCAGCCACTTAGTAAGACTTACAGCCTAATATAAAACTTAACTACTAACTGAGTCAGACAAAAAAAGAAAAAAAGAACTGGTGAGCTGTACCTTACTCCCATGAAAACTGCGGCCAGACAAATAGCATTTAAAAGCTAAGAATACTGACAAGAAGCTACTTCCCTGCATATGTTTAATATGATTTAGGACATAACATCCACTGTCATCCAATTCATTTAAAACTTTAATGAAATTCCCTCTTACAAATAAAAATAGGTTTTAGAGATCAACTGTCCTGCTGAGCATGTCTGAAGCTAAGCATCTTTTCAAATGTACCTTCAAAAAAAATGATAAGGCAGTAAAGAATTATCAACTCTAAAGGAGAAAATCAACAAACTATGTTGGGAAAGCTAAAGATCCACACACAAAAGAATGAAATGGGACTCTTACCTCACCACATATACAAAAACAAACTGAAATAGATCAAAAATAAGGGGCCAAGGAGATAGCTGAGCAGAATAAGCACTTCCCTGGCAAACACAAGGGCCTGAGTTCAATCCCTGGTTCCACCAAAGAAAAAAGGACCTGATAGCAGGTGCTTGGATATGAAACCAAATAAAAATATAAAACTCTGCATGAAAGAGCACTAACAGAGTAAAAAGCAATGCAAAATAGGGGGGGGGGGATATTTTCAAATCACATTTCTGACATTGGGTTAATATACAGACTCTAAAAAACCCCTACAATTCAACATCAACAAAATGGACAAATTCAAAAATAGAAAAAATAGACATCTCCCCAAGTTACTATTTCTGCATAACAAATTAAATCAAAATGTAGTCAGTTAAATCAACATATTCAAGGATTCCATGGATCAGGACATTAGAAAGAAGAAAATGTGTAACATCTGAGGTCACAACTGAGATCGACAACCTGGGATGATGCCACAGCTGGGGACAGGAATCAGCCTGGGCAGTCTTCACCTGTACATGTGATTGTTGCTGCTACTATGCTACTTTCTGCCAGAATGGCCACTGGAGCTGTCACCTGAAGGCCTCTCAGTAGTCTGGGCTTTCTTCATTGGGCAGTAGCTTGGGAACAAGACACCTCATACGGCTACAGAGGGATCCACAAGTAAGCATCTCAGCAAACAAGGTGAGGCTACCCTGCCTCTTCTGTCCTCATGTCAGTCATCACACAGTACTTTCACCACATCCTATTGGTCATAAATGAGTCATCAGCTTTGGCAGACTCAAGAAGAGGGGATGGAAATTCATCCTCTCCATGGAACAGTGTCAATAACGGCAGGCAGCCATTCTTGAAAAACAATATGTCGCCATCTAACAGAGTCACAGTGCATGCTCTTTACTAGCATTCTGGATTGTTCATTCAAAACTCAGTGCTCTTTATACTGTGTAACAACCATGATTTTGTTTTTCTCTTTGAGACAGGATTTCACTAGGCAGTTCAGGCTGTCCTTTGTAGCCCAGACTGACCTCAAATTCACAGTGATCCTCCTGCCTCAGCCTCCCAAATGCTGGCATTATAAGCATGCACCACCGTGCCAGACAAATCATGCTTTTGACCTATTCTAAAAGCTCTGAGTATTCTTTCCATTTCGAAAGTGGAATGGACAAAGCAACCACAGGGACAGAGACTGAGTTGTGATGAAAGTTCTATTTAGGCTATGTTCCCTTCACATTCATCTCCTTGTGCAACCTACCAAGCTTCCTCACAGTGAGAGGATTCTCTAATCTATCCCATCAAAAAGATAAAATGTGTTCTCTTACAGCTTCTCCATCAGGACTGCTACTTACCTGTGCTGACCAATTCCATCACAAACATCATTGTGAATGTTTCTAGGAAAGAACAAGGTTTGTACCATGGACATCCAACTTTCATAGCCTTGGCTTTCAGACATCACACCATCTTCTCCCATCCCATCTTACAGACCCAACCCAAATCTGGTCCTGACTCCTAAACTCTCATCAAAATATCCAAAACACACATGCCATATAACTCAAAATAAATACACAAAATTTTAGTATTCAGACAGGAAGGGGCACTTCCATGAGCAAGTTTACATAATCCTTTTTTGTGGAGGGAGATGGGCTGAGGATGAGAAGAAATGCTGGGCATGCCATTCAAAGCAACTATTAATTTTCTATGTCTTGGACATGTAATCAAACCTGACAACTAATTCTACTGGCAATTTCAAATGGTCTGGAAAAACTAAAGTGGCACTGAGAGAGGTAAGAATCTGACTATGAGGAGCCTCTTAGGTCAAATCTTTTAGTCAGGATCCTGAGACAAAGAGCAGCACAAGGCTGCAAACTGGCTCAATGGATTGAACACTTCAGCCTTGACCAACTGCCACGGGAGGATGATGTTTTAACATGGAAGAGTTATCATTTGGATTGTGGGCAAATACAGTACTTCTTCCCATTAGTATACTGTTCTAAAAACCTTAAATCATTTGAAAATCTTCATTGAATCACTAATTATTTGTTCAAAATAATAAATCCAATCTTTCTCCTTCAGGACAAATATAATGAATTTGTAGTTTATTAACAGACATTCTGACAAAATAAACTGGTTAAGTATTACTTATTTGTAAATACTGATTTAATACTAATTTTATAAAACAAAAATTGCTTTATCAGTTTAATTTTATTTCAGAAAGTCAAGTCAGATTTTCATTTTCAAGGAAACTTCAATTAACACAAACAACTTGGGCTACACTATTAAAAAAACAACAAATAAACTCTGTTAATCCTAAGTAAAATTTTCCAGCTGTATGGTGTCATGACTACATGAGCTTAGCTTTGTTTTTCTCAATAGATTAGAGAAAGGAAAAAGGTAAGAAGGGGAATGTGACAGTCACACTTAATCTATACCAGGCTGCCATATGTCACTTTTTGTCCTTTGCTGGTTCATTGGTTATTCATGAATTAACTACTTGAAAAGTGTTATATTTATCTTTACAGCCACAAAGCTGTCAATTTAGCTTTAACTATGCTTCCCTTTGTCTTCACTGAGACAGTTTTGGAGTAAAGGGCTCTGTGTATTGTATCTAACACTGCCCTACAGTATAATACAAGTATCTAAAAAAAAAGTACATTATATAATATGGTGAGTTTCTACACTGATACCAGCATGTGCCTTGCTATTACATTTGAACACTATTACATCAAAGGAAAAATAAAGCAATCTCAGCTTTTAGGGCTCCTGGCCTCTTAGAATTTCCACAGAGGCCCCAAATCCTATTCCCTCCTGTGATTTATTATCAATGGTCTTACTGTTTCCATCTCTTTTCTTCTTTTATATGTTGCTTGCTTCTGGCAGTATCTTCTGCTATTAACTTACCTCCCTCCTCAAAGTTACCTGAGTTCTGACTACGGCTCCCCAGGATGCATTACATGGGCTCAAGCTGGGAATCTGCCTCCCAGTTTCCTTTCCCACCCACAGATATCATGATGAAAGACTGCATGGGTCATTCAAATTCCAATGTGTTTGCCAGTATTGTACTGAGAAGAGACACATCTTAAAAACATAAAAAGAGACACACTCAGGTGCTCAGGATGGTAGTAGGGAATGGAAAGAAACAGGGTGAGGGTGGGAGGTGGGGGTAACCACACAAAGGGGGGTGCCTTTAGTCAATATTAGACACAATAAGAAAGAAAACAAGCTTGCTTAAGACATTTTGAAGTGCTTCTTGATGGCTTCAAGCTTAAAACTACCACCACAAATCCATCATATTTGTTATGATGGAGAAAGATTAGAGGAAGAAAATAATTTAAAACAAAAACAGGTGTTATATGTATATGCCCACATTCTAAACATTCTTTGACTATCTTGAAAAATAAAAGCATAGTGAAATCCATGTTTCAAAACTACTGGCATTTGACAGTTTTGTCAATAAAGCAAAAGGGTTAATGTAATTTTTCTTACACACAACAGGAATTCTGATAGGTAATATCAAAAGTACATAACAAAAGTTACTTAGCTGTTAGTGACCAAAGCTGCAGATCTAACCTATAGAAAGGAGCATTTCATAAATAGGTGCACCTGTATACTGTATTTCATTTCCTTTGAGAATTTCAAACCCAAAAATTACTTTATAATTCAGGAACATAACCCACACTTATACCTCCCTTAACAAACAGGAGCATGGCAGAGGGAGCCTTGATATCTCAGACCTCCATTATGATCTAAGGCTACGTCACTAACTTCCTAAAGCAATTACTGCACGAGATCAGGGCTTGTTATACCTAAAACAACAGCTTTTAATGCTCTTATATCATTTAAAAATATTTAATTAAAGATGCATTGGTACAGAATTGCATTAGAGGACTTCTGGAAGCCCCTAACCTGTTAGTTTCTTCTGTGCCTTCCCTTACTTTTCCTTTTTTCTTTTTTTCTTTCCTTTGGTGGAACCGGGGATTGAACTCAGGCCCTTGTGCCAGGCAAGTGCTTACTCTACCGAGCCATCTCCCTGGACCTTTCCCTTACTTTTCCAAGTGTATCACCACTTCCTCAGTCTTCTAGATAAACACTTGTAAGGTTGCCTTCATTAGTCAGAAACCAGTTCAGCTGCACATAAAACAACCCCAGAAGCAGACAACAGACAAAATCAACAGGCTGCACAAGACAGAAATTTAATTGTATTCTCACAAAAGAGAAGCCAAGCTGAAGTTAGCCCAGCTGATAGCACCTCAGTGTCAGGGGCTCTTTTCACGTTGGTGACTTTAATGCGTACTTTCTGCTTTAAGGTCCAAAACTGGCTTTATGAGCTCTGGATGTTACATGTACTTAAGAGTCACTAAAAAAATAAATTAGGGCTCAGTCCTTTTAATAACCCTTTCTAGAATCTGCACACAATGCCTCCACTTTCATTTTACTAGTGCACATATAGTGCTACAGCCACACCTAACTATAGAAAGAAATGGAAAAAGGCAATCTTTTTTTCCCACTGAGCAACAATGTGCCCAGCTAAATTAGGGTTCTAGTACATAAAACAGAAGAAAGTGGATGCTGGGGCTGGCATAACCAAGCACCCCATTACTTTTCTTTCCCTGTTTGTCCACTGTGTTTCAGTTCCTTATCAGTATTTGGCTAACCCACCTCAATCAAAATGACTATAATTGACACCATCATCACTTTTGCCTAGAACAGAGATGGGAAACCAATAGCACATGTGTTATTGTGGGTTTTTTTTTAAGACAAAAGATGTTCATATGTGAGTTATTTTTTTTTTCTGTGATAACACTCAGTATTTCAGTATAGTTGCAGTATTAGTACTCTGCTCTAAGTAAATGGGTTTGGAGATTGCAGTTGGCACTCCATCTCTACAAGGTTCAGTGTCACTGACCTTGACCACAGCATCCCAGCTATGCCCTGGGGCCAGAGGTAAATTAGGCTCTCTATTGAGTACAGACACTCAAGAATAACACACACTGGCAGAGTACAAAAGGGCACTGGAGAGGGAGGCGACATGCCCCTTCTGGAGGCTCACACATCCTTCCTGACAAGGGGCCCTCTATTCACCTTCTACACCACCCTAGAGAAAGAGATGACTCCAAGCGGGTGCAGCACCTTACTCCCATCCAGTGGTTGGAGATAAGGGTTCTCACAGGGTAGGAAATCAGTCTGTGTGTTTAAAAACAAAACAAAACAAAAAAAAACCTGCTGAAGGGAGAGACGGTAGAGCCAAAATTACAAAAAACAAAGGTCAATCTAAAATTCTATGCCCAGCACAAATATCTTCCAAAATTAAAGGCAAAGCTGGGCGTAGTGGTGCACAACTTTAATTCTACAACTGGAGAGGCTGAAACAGGAGGATCACTGTGGGTTCAAGGCCACCCTGCAGTACATAGTATAATACTGTATCAAAAGTAAATAAATAAAAGCAAAATAAATGCCAGTTAGAAACCTGGAACTACAAAAAATAAAAATAAGCCCATTTTCTCACTTTAATGGTCTTTATTTAACTGTATAAACTTGGGGCCAAGGTTATAGCTCAGTGGTACAATACCTGCCTGAGAGGCATGAGTTCGTGAGTTTAATTCATGGTACCAAACAACAAAAACAGTAAACTTAACATTAATGTATTATACATAGATTTTACGACATATAGAAGTAAAATATGATAAAAATATCATAAGGGCTTAGAATAGAAGTATACTGTGATTAAGATTCTTGTGTGAAATGGCATATGTGATTTAAAGTAATGATACATTATTTAAACATTACTATAAGATATCTGTCACCCTGCAGTAACTGCTAAAAACAAAAGGTATGGTTTACAACCCAATGACTGTTACAAACTGGAATCTCTACAAATACTATTATTCCAAAAGAGAGCAAGAAGACATCAAAAATGGAAAATAGAAAACAAATAGCAAGATGAGAATTAAAAAAAAAAAGATGAGAATTAAATATAATCATATTGAAAATCAAATTCAAAGTAGTCTAAACACCATGATGAAAAGGCAGAGATAGTCATAAACAATAAAAGACAAAAAAAACGTGAGACTCAGTCATGTCCTATCTGTAAGAATGAGTAAGTCCAGGAGACTAATGCCTCTCAGCTCTACGAAGATATGGATTATTCTCTTTCCTCTACCTGAAAAATTAAGCAAATGCACAAAAAAAGAATCCTGGATTCTGCCTTACTAGTAAGCCTAACATATAATGTGCCAAGAAAGCAAGAATTTGGGGTGAATTCAAGGCTTCAGGCCTCATAAAGAATTGTATTGCAGTAAGTTCCCAACTTAGGAACATTCCAGTTGCAAACTTCTCACATGTATTAATGGACTTGCCTCCCATTACAAACACTCGTTGATGTAAACAAATCATGGAAGTAACTCAGAGTCTCCTAGACATAATCACAGGTGTGCTGCTGTGTACTCGCTGCACTGTATAATGGTGTAAAGTAGCAAAACACATTCAAGGACTAACAGTTCCTTTCATATCCTCACTCCTTTTATTTATCTTGTCTAATTGTTCTACATCAAACATTTTTTCTGCATCTATTGAGATGATTATGTGATTTTTGTCCTTGGATCTGTTCATATTTTGTACTACATTTATTCATTCGCATATGCTGAGCCATTCCTGCATCCCTAAGATGACACCTACTAGGTCATGATATATAATCTTGATGATTTGATGCATTCTGTATGCCAATATCTTACTGCAGATTTTTCATGTTTATGTTCATTAGGGACATTTGGTCTTTAGTTCTCTTTTTCAGTTAGGTGGATCTCTGGTTTTGATATCTAAGTAATGCTTGCTTTGAGGAATGAACCTGGGAGTATTGCTTCCCTTTCAATTTCATTAAATAGTTTAAGAAGTAGCAGCATTAGGTAGTCTCTAAATTGCTTGTAGAAGTCAGCAGTGAATTTATCAGGACCTGGGATAGGTTTTTAATTACATCTTCAGTTTCACTGACTGATACTGGTTTATTTAGAATTTTTTTATTCTCTTGATTCACATGTATCTAGAAACCTACTCATTTCTTCTATTGTCCATCTTATTAGAATATAGGTTCTTAATGTAGATAGTGATGAGCTTTTGGATTTCTACAGGATCTGTTGTGACTTCACCCTTTTCAATTCTAATTGCATGGATTTGAATCTTTTTCCTTTTTTAAAAAAGTAAGGTAAGGTTGGCCAATGGATTGTCAATTTTAATCTTTCCAAGAACCAAGTATTTGATTCATTGATTCTTTGTATTACTTTCTTAAGTCTCCATCATATTAATTTCTAGTCTGATCTTGATCATTTCTTCCCTGGCACAAACTTTGGGTTTGACTTCTTCTTTCTCTAGAAGCTTGAGGTTCAACATCAGCTTGTTTTTTGTGTGTGTATTTGCTCTGTTTTTCTTATATACCTATTCACCACTATAGATTTCCTGAGTAAGACTGCTTTCATGGCACCCCATAAATTCTGGTATGTTGGTTGTACTGGCATTATCATTTAATTGCAGAAAGTGTCTACTTTCTACTTTAATTTCATCTGTAACCCACTGGTTGTTCAGGAGAATGTAATTTGATATCAATGAGTTTATGAGGTTTGTATGGTTTCTTTTGCCAGTGACTTTACAGTTTCATTGCACTGTGGTCTGATAATATGCATGGGATATGATAGGGCTTTGTGTAGTGTTTGTGTTTTAGATGGGGCTTTTTCAGAGGGAGCTGAATCTAGTTTGTGATTCATTCATAATTGAATGCTACCATTAAGGATGTTGGGATTAAGAGTGGGTAGTTGCTCGATCAGTTCACTGATTGATTACATTTGCATGCCCCTAATCCCTGCAGCTGAGATAAAGAAAAAGGAGCCTGAAAGAGGCTTGTCTCCCTCTTTTAGTCTTGTTGCTTTTTTTGACTTCCACCATCATAAATGGTTGCCCCTCTGCCATATGTCACTCTGCTTTGGAGACAAACATTATAGAACTATACATGCACAAACTGTGAGCTAAATAAACCTTTCCTCTCATAGTTTTAGGGTTCAGGAGTTTTGTCTCAGCAACAAGAAAAGCACCGACAACAGAATTTGGTGTGAAAGAAGTAGGGTCATTGCTAGGACTACACATAACCATGTAGTCCTGGAGCTTTTGGGAATGGCTTGTGGAAAAAGTTTGGAAAGATTTGGAGATAATTGCTGAAAAAGTATAGCTGCAACATCTTGTGGCGTTCTGCATGAAAGACTGGTCAAGTAGGGGCCAGGGAGATGGCTCAGTAGAATAAGCACTTCCCTGGCAATAGCAAGGTCCTGAGTTCAATCCCCAGTTCCACACACACACACAAAAAAAAGAATGAATGAAAGACTCTAGTCACAACTCTTAAAGATCAGAAGGCTCCTAGAAATCCTTCTGGTAGAGACCAGTCTTACAAGGTTTCTGATGGGAAGGACCACACTGGCCATCAGACTCCAGATGTGTGTTACACTTTGGCAGAAAGTATATCCAGAGACTGCCTGAGACTGAGATTAAAGATGGCAGGCTACTAATCTGGTAGAAGAAATATCAAGGAAATCTAATGTTGCGGTAGTGGCATGACTATTATCAGGGGCTTTTATTGAGAATTCAAAGCAAAGAGGCTAGCAGAATGACTTAAAGCATTGAGACTACAAGAGGTGGAACCCTGCTGCTCCTTGTGATGCTCTATCTATTCTCCTGTTCCTTCTCTGCAGTCAAGATCTCCTCTGCTCTATCTTTGTAGTTCATAGCTTTATTAGAGCTTCCGTACTGGCCAAATTCATAATGTGAAAGATTTTGCTTTGAAAAGAAAATCCCACAGGATTATGTGCCAGATTAATGGTGGTCACACCATGCTCCAAGGTGAAAGCATAGAGAATCGGTTGCTTAGAATTAGATTCAGAGTGTTTGGTAAACCAATCTCTACAGCTAAGACAGAAGGGAACCTGGCTACTGATCATCTGGCAGCAGACCTTGGCATCATCCGGCAGCAGACCTTGGCATCGTCCACATGGTGCTAGTTTTAAGTACATACAGAATTCAAGAGTTGTAAGGTCAGGAAGGCTGTACCCACATTTCATAAGGCCTCATAAACCAGGCAGTGTGCCCCTGAGAGGGCAGTGTGTGAAGTTATGAGGGTGGAGCCTAAGTACAGAGACACCAGAACTTTGGAAAAGCCAGGGAAGTGGATCTTCTGAGGAAATCTTCCAGGAAGCAGCAGAGCAGGGCCAAGAGAGATGCCACTGGAGCTACAACCACTGGAAGTACCATACAGGCAAAGCTACCCAAGATCTTTGGAGTTCACATCTTGCTACATATTGCTTTGGATGCTGCGCCTGGAGCTAATCTGCCCTGCTGGAATTTGGATTTGCCTTGGTCCATTTCTTTGTATCCCCATTTATAAGGTCTATTTTGTGCCACCAAAAGTTGAAAGTGTTTACCTCTCTTTTCCTTTATACAGGGGCTCACAGCTAAGAGTTTGCCTTGAATCTCAGAGCAGAGTTGGGACATGATTTTTCAGCAATGCCAAAACTATCAAGACTTAGACAATTTTTGGAGATGGATTAATGCCTTTTGCAGAAAGGAATTCACGTGAGCCATGGGGGGAGGGGGGCAGGGAATGTTACTGTGTCTAGATGCCACCCCAAAGCCTCAATGCACTTTTAGGTGGGATATTTTTCAAGGTAGCGTGAGTCTAGTTTGTGATTCATTCATACATCAGTCCACTGATTGCATTTGCAAAGCCCTAATCCCAACAGTCTGAATGAAAGAAAGCTGTTTGTCTCCATCTTTTGCTCATTACTTTTCCTGTCTTCCAGTGCCATGAACACTTGCCCATCTACCATGTGCTACCCTGCCTTGAAGGCAACGAATCACTGACTGAGACTTCTACACACTGTAACTTAAATAAATCTTTCCTGTGATTTAGGGTGTTGGGTCCTGGGAGCCCCGGAAAGCTAGGAAGTTGATCAAATGTGTGTTGGCAGGACTCATCAGGGCCTAAGCAAACAAGCTACCTCACCCCTGGGATAAACATCCTGTCTGATGAAAATCAGCTATTAATCACTAGGAAACTTTGTGTTACATAACTTTGTGTTTTAATAACTTTGGAAAAGTATAAATAAATGATTGTTTTGTTGTGCATTGCCATTAGTTTTGCCCATCAGGCAGGCCTTCAGCCACCTCGCCCAGCTTTGTCTTCTTTTCTTTCTCATTCCTGCCGCTGTTTCTCCCCAGGTGGAACCAATCGCAGTGAGACCAATGGATCCCTACAGTTTGGTATTTTGTCTCAATAATGCCAGTAATAAAAAAACAAAAAAAAAGTAACTAAGATAAGATAATTCCAATTCCTTTCCATTTACTCAAACATGTTTCATGAGTTTGTGGTCTATTTTGGAGAACATCCCATGTGCAGCTGAGAAGAATGTGTAATCTGATGTTCTGGGGTGGTATATTCTGTAAACATCTACTAAATCTATTTATTTAAAAGTTTGGTTCCATTATGATAGTTCTTCGATTCTGTCTGGTTGATCTGTGGGATATTAAGGTCCCCCATTACAACTGTATCAGTGCTTAATTGATTTTTCATGTCCATTAATAATTGTTTCATACAGCTGAGTGAATTGGAATTTAATGCATATATATTCATGATTGTTAGCTCTTCCTCTTGAGCTGTTCCACATACAAGGATATAGTAGAAAAAACAAAAACAAGAAAAGACACTTTAGAGCATGTCTCTGCTTTCACTGGTAGACAAGAGGGGGCAGGAAGAGTCCAGATCCACACTGAATAATCCCAATATGCCAGCCACAGATCTATAGCAGAACAGTGGATAATCTCAGAAAATCTGCATCTTTAGTTCCACTTACATTCACACTTGGTTTTTTGGTTGTAAGGCTGGAACCTAATCTTTTCATCCTGCCCACACTCCATGTGCCTCTGGTGTTTTAACTTGACTCCTGGATCTCCTGCTGACTTGATCTACCTCTCCTTAAACCTGGGAGTTGCCAGACAGAGAGAGCCCAAAGTAGCTCAGAGTTCTGAGCTCAGTTGGCCCCTCTCCAAGATAGCTACTAGCCCACTGGCCTCTCATAGAGACCTGAATAACTTACTCACCAGCCACTATAATCCTCTGCACCCATTGCTCTGTTAGATTGGTGCATTTTTCTCGGATGGCCTCCGGAGTTACCAGTAGTCACCATCCACCTGCAAGTCAGAGCTGCCCCACCCACACAGGGAGTCAGGGCTTAAGGAGAAAACACTAAACGCCACCTCTTTTTACATCGAGGTCTGTCTCTTCACTCTCCCTGTGGGTTTCAATTATTGTTTCAGATCCACGTAAGATCCCAGAGAACCACTTCTCCACTTCTTTTTCTAAGGTGCTCTGTTCCAGTGTCTGAACATCAAATCTTGGAGAAGCTGTTTCTTAGCCATTCACCACCTTGCCACCTTCCCAGAAGTCATCAATTTTAAAACAGGCATGGGAAATAAGAAGTTGGTGATGCATTAAGTCACCATTATGTCATTTGTAGAGCTAACAGATGCATGTAGGCAAACTGTTAAAAGTGCACTTTAGCCTAATACATATGTCAGCCCAGTGAAACAGGTAACCAGCTCAAAATCTGCCTCCCTTGGTACATTAAAAATAACATACAGCAAAGCCTTAAACTGATGCATTTGCCATCATGTAGGTGGTTTCCCTGCTAAATATTGTGAGGTAACAAAACAACTCCTTGCCTTTCTTGAAGGCAAGCCAGTGAGAAGCAGCAAGTGAGTATATGACCTTGAATTCCTGGAAAGTGGCAGTTCACAGCAAAACAGTTTCAAACTGTAATGTTGCCATTTTAGGCATTGATTGTATTTTGTAAATCCAATGAGTAGATGCTCAGCAGCTATATAATAAAGCTGTCCAAATTTGAGTGGATGGCTTACAGTAGGTTGTTCTACCCAAAGTTCTAGCTAAGAACATGGAGTCAGGATAAATAAGGAAATCAATGCAGCCAATGAAACAACCAGACAACAACAGAAGGGGGAGAAGAAAGGGCAGAATCTCTTCCTGAGGAATGGCATAAATACTTGTTATTAGTTTTATATGGGTATCATAACACATTCCCAAAAATTTAGTGGCTTAAAATAATGAGTTTCTTATCTTAGAGTTCTGTTAATCACAAGTCCAACACTGATATTACTAGGTAGAGATCAAAGTGTTTGCTGGATATATTCTTCTGTGAGGTTGGAAGGAAGGATTTACCAGCCCTGGAAACATTTCCTATGCTCACAGCCTCACCCTCTGGCTTCAGAGCTAGGAACTGCCAACCTAGACCTTCTCCTGAAGCAATTTCTCTGTTTCCTTCTTCTTTCCTCATCCACTTGTAAGAACCATGATTACATTGGGAGATCACTGGCTTAATCCTATACAATCTCTAAAATCAAATAATTAGCAATCTTCGCTCACTTCTGCCAAGTAAACTAACATGTTCACAAGTTCTAGGAACTAGGGCACAGCCACTCTAGGGATCCATTATGCTGCCTATCATACTGTCCCTACCAAGGGCCCACATGAATTTCTAGCCAGGCATGGTAGTACACTCCTGTAACCCCAGCACTGGGAAGGCTGAGACAGGAAGACACAGCAAGAGCCTTTAATAAAAAGAATTAAAGCTGTGCTGATTAGAATAATAGCACAAGCCGGGGAATACACTACCACCATGGTTCCAAACTTATGCTTAAAGAAGTATCAGCAGGGGTGCCCAGACTCACCAGCAGTTACACAAACCAGGATGGCTCAGAGCAGACTGGCTTGGCATCAGTAGTACCAAGTGTAAAGATTCTAAAACAAGGGGGTAGATGTATTAACCACATCTTGCACAAGTTAGACAACAGCGCTAAGGGTAAGTACCAGCCATAAGATCTTAAGCAAATCATTTATGAGTCTTTCCTCACCTATAAAATAAAAAGGTCAATCAATTATATTCTGAAGGCCTGTCCCAGTGAAAAGTGCTATGGAATCATGTGACAAAAGGGAAGAGCTGACGGACAAGAAGTTTCTTCTTAAATTTGAAACCAAGGCTTAAAATATCTCCTTCCCAGGGGAAGAGATAGCAGAGGAATAGGCTTTCCTGTTTTGCAGCCAGATAAATGATACCTTAAAAACAGTACGTGGAAAAGTTTGACTTTTTATACTATCTTCAACATTTAAATTTTCACCTTATTCTATTTAAGTAAAAACAGCCAAGAGATGACACATTTGATAATTCCAATAAAATACACACATATATATATACCCCTTTACAGGAAAAAACTGAAAAATTTAGGCTATTCATTCTTTGGTGATGGGGAGAAAACATTAGTATGAAGAAATTGGATCCTAGGAAACAGAGAATGTCATTCAGGAGTATTCATGAGTTATGAAACTAATAACTGATTAATAAATACCTCATAAAATCATGTTAAAATTTAATCACATGAATAGCCATTCTACATGATCTTTGAATTTTTTTTTTTTTTTTTTTGGTCTTTTTGAGATAGGGTTTCACTATGCAGTTCATGCTATTCTTGAACAACCCAGGCTGACCTTGAACTTGAAGCAATCTTCCTGCCTCAGCCTCCCAAGTGCTGGGGTTACAAATATTTGCTATCATGCTCAGCCTTGAATACTATTTTTTAAAAGATAAACTATAGGCCCCCACCCCCAAGACCTCCGAGCAAGCCAGCAGTCGGCCTGAGACACCCCAGACCAACTTGCCCAGCAACTCCCTGGGGCCCCTGCCCCCAAGCCCACATAGCAAGTGAGAATTTTTCCCAATCTTCCGCCACCAGATCATGCAAGCCCAGTTCAGTGAGTGTGTGGGAGAGCCTTTCACTTCCCCCTGCACAATGCATCATCTGGAGGCCACACGCCCAAGACCTCTGCGCAAGCTAGCCATAGGCCTGAGACACCCCAGACCGGCACCTCCCTGGAGACCCTGCCCCCAAGCCCGCCAAGCCAGTGGGAATTATTCCAAATCTCCTGCGATCTGAACCACCCTCACCAGGCCTACTGAGTTTGTGGGAGAGCTTCTGCACTCCCTAGTGCTCCCCTGACCAAGGACACCAACAGAGGGGAACCACAGGCTCACAGTTGTACCAGAAGAGCTGCAGCAAAAAGGAACTGAACACAACACCTAGATCCAGGCCAGGCATAACTGGATAATCTCAAACTTAATAGACTGGCACCTAAATCTAATAACATGCTAAGGTCATAACTGCACCAAAGCTCTACACCAAAGGGCAGAGGTCAGTGCTATACAAAATGACAAAGCCAAGGAGCAAAAGGCAATCTAAGACCTCGACTCCACCAATAGGTGCAGAGGACACTAGCTCAGCTGAAATGAATGAATTAACAGAGGTGGAAGCAAAGAAACAACAGCAGGAAGGTATAGAGGAACTCAGACCAGAATTAACGCCTAAAATAAAAAAAGAAATATTTGAATACATAGCATCAGAAGTAATGAATCAAATCCAAAAATGTATGGGGGAAACCCAATGCCCACCCAGAATAAGTGCAGAGCACACTACTCGAGCTGAAACATATGAATTAATAGCATGGCAAGCAAAAAAAAAAAAAAAAA